>CM038232.1:54671935-54840497 GCA_021442155.1 Cymbidium sinense
TCTTTAGAATCTAAGTCCAAGATTTTTTAGAAAATGTCAATTAATAACCTAAATTAAATTCTAAATTTTGAATTCCAACTATAGTATAGTTGAAATGTCTACTAGGCATCCTAGTTTCAATAAGCATTTCTTACTCATTCCCATTCAGCTTCTAAAAATATCTCTCTCCAATTTGGATCATTCCCAATTAAAATTTCCTAAAATCAATCCTCTGAAAACCATCTTAAAAATATTTAAAATAACAACTTATTTCTTTAATCGAGAGTATTCTTAGGAAGAGGCCCTTCTTAAGATGTAATTAACTATAGATGCTTGCCTCTATAGGAAGCCATGAACCTAGTTTAAAATAAACCCTGTTCTACTTTTCCATGTAGTTCAAGGGAAAAATCTCATACATGAAAGACCCATTGGCCTTAGAGTCTTTTATTAAATGATTGAATCCATTGTAAGAAAATATGTTTATCTTTTGAGATAATATGTTTATTCCTTAATGATGCATTTGATCATCTAAATAAGAAATTCCTAAAATCTATGTGGTGTCATAAATTTTTTACCATAACACTCATCAAGAAAGTTGATGACATCATAATCTAGGGAGAAGGGCATAAAATCATTGTCCCCATAAGCAACAAGTAAGAAAATAAGAATATGCAAGTTTACTATAATTATAGATTTGATATGAAATACTTACTTAAGAGAAACTCATGGATTTTGCCAAAATGAAGATAATGGCAGATATCCAAACTCCTTCTTGCCACTCTCTCTAGTATCTTGTTCATCAAAGGACTCCACTCTATTCTATCACTTAGAGAACAAAAATAGTCAACACCGACCATCCAATTGAGCTGTTGACAAAGAACAACTTCGATCTCCACTTTTTGACATTATTCAGAAAGTATGGATTTTCAACAGAATTGTCAAAAACTAGAAAGTGCCATCTAGATGCCTTTCATGTTAAAGAAAAGGTTGAAGAAAGAGAAAAAAGGGTCATACTTTATTCTTATTCCTCCTCTCTTAGGAGGATAAGAAAGGTGGTGATGCTCACCACTGAATTCAAAAGGACTAGGGTGGCCACCACTCCATAGAAATTGAGCATATCCACCTACTCACAAATAAGAGGGAAGAAAAAACTTAAAGCAATTCAAGGAATGTGCAACTCATCTAGTTTTGCAGTGTTAAATCTCTCCTCCTCATTTCCATTGACCCCAAAAATTTTGGAGTTATCATGGCAGTATCCATAGAAGATGAATGAGGCGATCAACGATAAGAGTTAGATCAGTTCCTTAACTTCAATTTACATAAACATAATAGTTTCTTTCTTTAGAGCTGCCATTACAATGCCTAAATGGTACTTGCAAAGAACTAAAAAGTTGGTAAGAGAATAATGAAGTAGTTTACACGTTGAGAGATCTCTTGCTCAAAGGAAAGTGTAAGAAGTAATAAAAATTTAACCAACCAAAGCTTGATAATGAGGACATCACATTAGTCATGAAATGATGAAATCATTACAAAATATCATAAAAATCTCAAGTGACATAAGTTGTAAAAAAATAATTAAAGAGTCCACTCACCTTCCCAAAGGCTCTCAAAGAACTCATTGAAAAAAGAGGTGTGTGATAGATATGATTGCTTTTCCATAAAGTATACTTTATTATTATGGTAAAAAATATTACAAATGCACTCATTAACCCTAGCTTGCATCATTTTTAAATTGTTTTATAGTGGGGGCCAAGTGCCATTCCTTGGCAAGTGTGCCTTATTATACAAGTGATTGAATATAAAGTTGGCACTTGTGATAAAAAGAGAAGACTCACTCGAAACAACATTGAAGTGAGGACAATTTGTCTCCACATTCGCCAAGCTCCATTGGGATTCCGCCTCCACTTCCTTGTCACTAGATTATGTCTTAGAAACTCCCTCATGGTTATATGTAACATTAATGACAACAAAGATACTTTCATTTTAAAATTTATTAAGAATTTATGATTAATTTTTTATCACTTTTATGATTTACCTCTACAAGTAGTAGAAAAAATTAGATAGCTAAATATGTATTGAAATGCTCGTAATAAGCAAGGAAACCAAGAGAACGATTCAACTTGGAATAGAAAAACACAAAGACCTGCCCCATGGGCCAAGACTTGCCTCACGAAGGGTGAATGCATAAGAAGAATAACTTTCATTAGGTGATTTATGTTGAGCAACTCACCTCCAATAACTTGTTAATGTACATGATTACTATAATATTGAGCGCACTATAGATGGACTACCATACAAAAGTCTAGGGTCCCCAGTCAAAAGAACTTATCACCTGACTGTAGTGAACTTGCCTCTCGTAGGTGAGTCATTTATCTTATCTATTTAGTATTCCCCATGAATGACAACCATATGTAAAACTATCCATCAAAACGCTATGAAAGGGAAGTTCTTTAGGATCTTGGACACCTTTTTTAGTTTTTTATACTGTTTTGGGAAAATTTTGTCTAATTCCCCTCAAATCATTCATTATAACATCTATTTGAGGGAAAGGTGAGTTATTTGTACTCATATCTCTTGACATAGTATGATCTCTTATATATTTTTTTATCTTTCTCTCTATTATCCTATCTACTCTAACTTTACTTCTCATGTGCCTATGTAGGTTCTGCCTTGTTCACAGACAAAATCAAATTCAACACCTTATACACTCAGGTGAAAAGTAATTTTCTAAGTGACCTTATTTGACACGTAGCTTCCCAAGTTTGAACTCAAATTATTAAAGCTTGTTGAGTGATTTGGTGTTAATATGGCAAACCAAATCATTGGTGAGTGTAGTCTAATAAGTATTTGGGGATCATTTGTCTAATAAATATGCTTTGGCTAATAAGGAGCTCACCAAGTATTTCTCATGCCATGATTGATCTCTCAATCACCATACTTTGAATTTTGGGTAATGTTTTTTATGTGGATTAAAAATTATTGAGTAGTTTTGACCACCTTTTTAGATGAGATAGACATCACCTAAATGTTAATAATTAGGATCTCTAATCTTAGATTAGAAGCTTACTATACATACACTTAGTGGCTAGCTGAATCTTCAAATAATAAATTCAAACCAAAATATAAAACCAAAACAAAATCAAGCTCAACACCCGAGTGAAAGCTTAGGTCAACCTAGTGAACTCCACTAAGACCTAGCTTAACTCAATTGGGCTAGGTGAACCAAATCAAATCAAATTTAATAAAATTCAATGGAAATCAAAATTAAATACATTTTAATAGAATCTAAACTCAATTAAGCTTAAATTGATGCAATTGATATGGCTCGCCTAATTAACCCATTTAAGCTCAAAATCACCTAAGTCTAAAAAAATTAAATAAAATTAAAACAAATCATATAAGTCTAATAAAAGTATAAAATTAATGTATAAACATAAATGAACATAAAACTAAATTCATAAGAGGTACAAAATGTCCATTTAGGTTATTTGATCTATTAATTATAAATCTAAATAAAATTGAAATTAACTCAAGTTAAATATTTCAAAATATTTATAAATCAAAATTAAAAATAATTCAATACTTTTTTGTATTGATTTGATCATTTGATCTAATTTGAATGATTAAGCCCAATTTTGGTCAAAGTGGGTCGAAATAAAAAAAATCTCAAATCAAATGAAACTAATGAATCTTAATCATTTTAAGAACTTAAGTGAATATAATTAAAATCCAAATACACTTTGATTTAGTCAAATTGATCATTAACTCAAATGAATTCACTTTAACCCATTTAGATAAAGAATGGGCCAAAATGAGTTTAATCAAAATTAAAATTGAAATAATTAGAGATAATGAAATTAATCATTCTTAAACATCATGGATGATCAATTTACATAATTAAATCAAAATCCAATTTGACTCGTTTGAAATAAATTGATCAAACCTAGCCTACACAACATCAAACTTACACAAAATTTTAGTTAATTGATTTACAAAACATTATAAATGAGCAATTTAGCATAAATGAAACTTAACCTAAATCCAAAAAGGCTAAATAGGTTAGAAGATTTAACTTGACCCATTTTTGTCAAGTAGGTCAAACTAGCTTAAATTATTCTAAACCCAAACATAGCCTACATCAATTTACTCATGAATGATCTAATGAACAATCACCATGATTATAAATCTAAATCTGAAGACAATTGTATTCTATTAAGCTAGCTTAAGCTAACTCAATTCAACCTAATTCAAATGCAAATGAATCTAACCCTAACTACATATATCCAAACCCAATCCAATAGAACTTAAGTTTATACTGGGGTTCATCTTAGGCTTGATCAAAAAGGCTACCGGCCAGCTCAAGGAGAGGTGAGTTGGTTCCATGGGAGGTGGAGTCTATGGAGAGCCAAACCTAAGAGACCTCACCATTTTAAAAAAAATAATCCATACTTCCTTCATCACTTCAATTAGTTAGTTAAAACTTATCCTTTGATCCTTTACCATCTTAGCAATAATTCCAAAGCCTCATTCCCTATGGTTGGCCACCTCCCACCTCCTCCAATGGAGGAGCATTCGACTGAAAATAAAGAGAGTAAGAGAGGCCATAATTCTTAATCTTGATCAGTCCTAGACTTTCCCCAAATAAAATCAAACTGAAACGATTTCGTCACTTCCCAACCTCTCCTACCATCATCTACACCAATTTTAGAGGGAGACAAGATGTCAAATTTCATTATGGTTTCATATTCCAAAACCCTAAAATTATGAATAACACCTAAACTTATGAACACCTCTTTGGATTCATATTCTAGAAAGGAATCAAAGGAATAATAAATATCCTAATTTATTATGCATAATTTTGGCTTAGTTTAGAATTTAATAAAAATAATAATAAATTAATTAAATCCACAAAAGATTAATTGATTTAAAATTTTATTGAATGAAATTAAAGTTAAAACACACTTAGATAAAAATTTCAAGGGCTAAAGTTAACTGAATTAAGAGATATGAAATTTCTAAGTTCAAACACCTAATTTAAGGAAAATAATTAAATTTAAAATTAATAAAATAAAAAAATGAAAATAATTTAAAATATTAAATGATATCTATGAACATTAAAAAAACCAAACTCTTTCAAAAGAAGAAAACCTAAAAGATCACTTCATTAGGGATTAATCAAATTATTTAATTCATTTAATTGAGCTAAAAAAAGTAAATCAAAAGAAATCAACAATGATTCAAAATTTTCAAATATAGCCTCTATTGATTCATAATATAAATGAGAATCTATAAAAATTAAAATCCCTAAATGTTACTAAATATTTTAGGCTTATTTTTTATTTATTAAAAATAATAAACTCTTAATTGGTCTTAAAATACATCTCTTATTAAAATGAAAAGTTGGGTAAATGAAATAACCATGAAAAGTCATTTACCATAAAAAGTTCAAATAAAAATAACTTCTAGAATAAAAGTTTTGAGTTTTTGAAGTTCTAGGTTAATTTAAATTAAATAATAAATTGAAAATTCATTGAAATTATAAAAATTCATAAGACCTCTTTTATTATTTTATAATTTGTCTGTAGTTATTTAATGTTGTGAATTATGTGTTTATTTTTTTATATATTTAAATTTAAAATTAATTATTTTGCTTAGTATTTTGCCTATGTGGTTTTGTGAACAATTGCTTGGATGAGTCATGATAGGTTTAATAATAATAATTTTTTAATAATAAATAAATAATCAATATAAGAATGAAATTAAGTATGAACCCCTAAGCTATGTCACCATAATTGCATTTATATTATTTCTTCATTTTTAATAGCACGTTCTACCTCTATTGAACAAATAGAGACACTTGAACTTTGATAGCCAGCTAAAGGAGAACTATGCATATTAGGTATGGCCAAATTAGGATATGGAGTTCCATGCATTGCAATGCATTTTGAGTTGTATCTTAGTCAGTAAATAAATTAAGATAACATATAATGTTTTTAGCCTATTATTATTACAAACCATCATCCTTACATTTAGAGGCTAGGAATAAGATCTTTTCCTAATAAATTTTAGCTTTACATATCCTACATTTTCATATGGTAAGCCATCATGGTTTTAAATCAACTAAGCAAGTTAGCTAAAAATTCTTCTAGGTAAAATTATATATATAGTAGAATTCTCTCAATTTCAAGTGAAGCTAAAATCTATAAGTCATGTTGCATAACATTAAATAAGTTCTAAACAAATACTTCATAGTAGTTCTTAACTAAGTTTATATTTTGAGGTTGGTTGTTTCTCTTATGGTACTTCATTAGTCCTCACCTTTTGGGAAAATTCATAGTATTGAGTAAATAAATTATAGGTCACAAATTTCTAATAAAAAGAATAACACTAACCATAATTAATCAAAATGTCAAAAATATAAAGCCCAACATTAGGATTGTTTGGAGCTCTATTGAGCTTTTCAATATTTTGTGCACCTTACTAATCTTCCATTGGCTTTTGAAAAGAACTATTCCAAACTTGAGCTAATCCCAATTGGAACTCTAACTAATCTAGTCCTTGAATTTAAACTTTGAATGAATCATATAATTATTCACCACTACCTTAATTGAGAGTGTTTTTAGGAGTTTATACTATTAAGATGTAATTAACTATAAGAGCTTACCTTTATAGAGAACGTGTACCCCAAAATTGAAATGAAATATAAATTTAAACTTAAAAAATTTCTAGGAATGTAGACTAATCAAACTTTCAAAACTATTATTATTATATCTAGATTCATCAAAAAATAGTATTTATATCACTTAAAATAGTATATCATTCTCTATCACATTTTGGAATACTAACAAAAAATTTATTTTTATTTTAGTCCTTAAATTAATAATAAACTAATGTTTATATCATTTGAGATAGTATATTATTTTCATTCTCATTCCACTAAAATAAAACCATTTTCAAAGTCTAAAGGTTTAGCTTAAATTTTCTCACAAAACTTTTGAAATAAATATGAATCTAATTAAATTAAATCTAACTCAAATTTAAACTTGAATAGTTAACATATAACAACATTAATGAAATATATATATATATATATATATATATATATATATATATATATATATATATATATATATATATATATATATATATATATATATATATTAATTCTAATCATTTTTATTTCAAAACCCATCCCAATGAACTATAGTTTATTATTAACTTATTAAGGTGGTTAATGGATTCTACCTTTTTAATCAAGCTCCCATGAAACAAAGATGAATAAAATTTATATAAAATTTTGAATGAATTATAAAATCAATTTTAAGCTTAATTGAATTTAATATAACCTTAATAACTCAAAAGAATTAATATCACCCATTAATCCCATTATTTACTAAAATTTAATTGAACTAATTCTAATGCTCATGTAGCATGGCCAAACTTTGACATTTATGTTTGGTTATAAACATAATCAAATCAAATTTATTTAAGTTAGCACCTAAACCAAAATGAACAAAGTTAAGTCAAGCCACCAAAATGAACAAAGTTAAGTCAAACCATGAAAACAAAACAAATTCAATTCTTAAGCTAAATTCACTCAAATCAAACCTTAAAATAATTATCACCATAGTCTTTCAAGTGATCCTAGTCATTCATAACTTTAATCTTCAATAATAGGATTGTCATGTCACTGATTGCCACCATCACCTCCATTATTCAACTATAATAGCTTAATTAGTGTTCCTTGAGCTTTCAAAGCAAAGCGGCCATAGGGCAATATTCAATTTTACCATTTCCAACCATTCGTTGACCAAAAATGGCATTAAATCCATTGATATTAGCAAGCATTTTCATTGGACATGGTCTACAAAGACTTACATCTTTAGTAAGCTAGGGATCATATGCTTGCACTTAATATATTCTTTTAAGCGCTAACAATTGTCCCATAACCTCACAGCTACTAGTCTAACCTTATTTTTCTTTGAGCTATGATGAACATAATTTGTCATTGATCTCCCTGTGTATCCAAACCATGTTATACATCATAATTAATAACGAAGAGGTCTTACTAGCTATAGAGACATGTTTTAAAACATTCCATTAAACTCAAATCATGAAAATCAAGGTAACCCACCCTAAAATCATTTCACATTATTCAAACCTAATTCTTTGTGAAATGAACCTAGTAATTAAGAGGATAACATTGTCGAATAGAGATTATGAGTGTCGTGAATCTTTTGTAGTGTTCTAAATTTGATAAATTCTTCAAAGATTTCTTGAATTCATGGCATCTTAGCAAAGGGCCAATGCTTGTTATAAGAGGAAGAAGATGATTTCCACATTTAAAAATAGTAAATTAATTTAAAATAATCTAAAATTTTATGATAATATATACAAGAAATACACTTTGAATTTCTCTAATCATATAGAAATTTTCATAAAATTTTGAATTTAATTTAAATTTTTTATTTTCTTAAATAAAATAACATAAAATCATAATTAAAATTCAACTAAAAAATAAAAAAAAAATCTATAAAGTTTTTCTTGAAATAAATTTGATAGTGTTATAAAATATATCCTCATTCTTTTTGTGTAATTTATGTTTTATAATGCTTAGATGTTTAGAGGATTAGGTTCACTTACTTGATGATCTATCTTGGCCTTCACACATTCATGAAAACTCTTAAATAGCTAAAACCTGAATAAAGAATTCAAATGAAAACCTTTAAATCAATGAACACTTAAATTTAATCCATACATTATTAAATTTAACATTATTTCAAAACTAAAAAATTGAAACAAAATGCAAAACCTACACAATCTAGCACACACAAGATTGCTTGATAGGACAGCCCTAAGACCCATTGGTTAGAAATGATGTATCATTTTTAAATGATTATTATGATGGGCTGCTATATTATGATGTGCTTTGATGTGATGTGATGTTTGCATTAGGATAATTTTATTATCATTATCGAACTTATCTAAGATTAGACAAGCATTATTTTGTGCAGGTACTTCTCCTTAAAAGGGGCACTATTGTGATATGAATAAATAATTAAATATTTAAATGTAATTTAATATATAACTATTAGACTAACTATTATTTTGTTAGGGCAATATTATCTTTTTATTTTTATAAATGTAATTTTCATGCTTCTAGGAAGTCCTACAAGCCTATGAGATTTTTAGAAGTGATGAAATGAAATAAAGACGAACCCTTCCCGTAGTGAAGCCTTGTAGTCTTTAGAGCTAAAAGAACTTGAGCATGAAGTAAGAAAAACCCATGTTGAGTCCATCTATTAATAAATCTAGGCTAAGATGTATAAGGTAGAACTCATGTACCATTTTTCTTTTTTTTTTCTTTTTTTGAGATTGTGCTTTAACAACCATAATGGCCTTCATTATTCTTTTATAAATTATTTATTTGCTTTAATGTTTATTTACTATATTTATGCACATTTAAATAAAATGAAATATTTTAATTTTATTTTTTATGATTGTGATTATCTACCAAAATGAGTCATGTGAAAGTTAAGAATAAATTTTTTTATTAAAATTAAAGATTATAATTATCACAAAAATAAATAATGTGAGAACCCCTAGGCTTCATCAGCATGATTACATTCATATTAACTTTTTCTTCCCCTTGAATGCTTTATCTTTATTGCATGAATAGGGGAAACTTAACTTTTGAGGGTGACAACTACTTAAAGGAGATTAATACATATTAGGTAGGAATAAAATCAAGACTTGATTTTTGCATTACAAATAATAGCTGTCTTATAAAGAAATACATTTAGTATAAAACATAAAGTATAAAATATTTAGCCTAGGTGCATTGCATACCCAACATCCTTAGACTTAGTGATGTGGTAGAAGGTGCTAATCAAATGAAGAAATGGACCAATTCTTTAGTTCATGAAAATTAAAGAAGAAATTCAAGGTTCTTTGACTAGAGCTAAGATGAATAAGATTAAGATCACTCATAGAGATTTTATATTAAGAGAAAGAGAACTTAATGTTTGATTCATAAAGATGACTTTGGAGACTCTTATATGTGTATTTTATGTGTTTTAATTTATGACATGTGATGAGTATTATCATATTTAAATGTTGTGCTTATGTTGTGGTTGAAATCGAGTAATTTTATGTGTTAATATGTGTAAGTATCATCCAAACACTTAGGCGCTAGTCCTCTAGTAGCATAGTGCTTCATTTTATTGAATTTTAAGTTTGAGGATGAAGAGTACAATATCTAGGTGTTGGTCCTCTAGCACTTAGGCCCTACAATCCTATAAGTTCAATTTTCAAGAAGTTTTAGAATTGGTTAATGAGTTATTTGAAAGGGAAATATACTTTGGTGATTACTAAATTATATAAAAATATTTAATTACTGAAATATAGCAATTTTTTATGATATGTAAATATAATTATGTGAAGAAACTTATTAGTATGAGCTTGGTGGCTAGCTAGTAATGAAATTTGGTGATTCACATCCAAACATTACTTTTGTGAGTAGTGTTGTTTACATGTTTGCCTAATTTTATATGTTTTGATTTCCTTTAAATATTTTATAGTTTTTGGTTCCCAAGATTTTTTTCCACTCTAAAAATAAAATAAAAATTATAGTTTTCCTACTTAATTTCCATACTAAAACCCACTTGAAAGAGTCAGCATCAACCTAGGTTCTCTAGGACTTAATTTGTTTGTGGCATCCATTTGGCCAATCAAATCCTTACTAAAAATTATTGAATTCTTTATATCATTAGAAGACTTATTCTACTAAAATATACATGTGTTTATTTCTCATGTTATTTAAATATTTTTTGTGTTTAACCACATAAAGCACAAAATAGCTTTTTGTTTGAATAAGTTTTCTGTGTGGATTGTTTAGAGCTAAATTCTTAAAAAATACTAAAATAAATAAAAAATTTTATAAAACATTCAATATTTTATATACACAGATATTCTAAAATTTTACATTTTATTTCACATAATTTGGATTTTTGGTGAGAGAGATCTAATTGGAAGAATTTGGAGTTCCATATTTAGAAATGCTTCCTTTCAAGTGCTTAATTGACCACATTCCCTTTAAAATCTTTAATTCCACATAAAATTAAGAATTGCCTCATATAAATTTACTCTCCTAAGAATCTTAGGTGAGCAATCCATCCATCAAATTAATCACTTCAGTGATCTAATTCCACTCCACATCATTTGGTATGTATTATCTTATTTAAATAATGTGATTACATTTGTAATCAAGTCATGCAATTTCATGTGTTAATACATGTAAGTGTTAGTCTGGCACCTAAGCACTAGAAGACCAACACCTATGCATTATCCTTTTTGTACTTAAACTTAAAATTCATTAGAATATAATGTTAGAGGACTAGCACTTAAGCACTAGACAAATACTTGTTAAGAGGCTATGACACCCAAGAGGGGAGTTGAATTGAGTATTTTAAATAATTTTTAAATTATAACTTAGTTTTTAAAACTTTGTAGAAAAGTTAGTTACAAATATATTATGTTGTTTATAATGAAAGAGCAAAGCCACAACCAAACCAATTGCAAAAAGTAAAAATGAGGCACACAAATTGTTTACATGGTTCAGCCAAAACTTAAAATCTGGCCTACGTCCATGCTTAGTCATCCTAACTAGAAATTTACTAATCAAATGAGATTACAACTAATCTCCTATACTCTTTTATATTGGGAAAGTTCAACCCTAACATATATTTTCCTATACTAGGAAATTACAACCCCAACATGTACTTTACTACACCAGGTAAGTACAATCCCAACTTGTACATTCCTACACCAGATAAGTACAATCCTAGCATGTCCTTTCCTAGACTAGACAATTACAACCCCAAATAAAGTAGTACATGAAAAAATATATATAAGAATAAAATTTATCTCTCTAATTTTGAAATAATTTCTCACAAACCCAAAAAAATAATATTAAGACAAATAAGAAGAAGAGCTCAATGTGTGTATGTTTATTTCTTATTTTAAGAACATGCAATGATATGATCTTTATGTGAATATTTAAAATAAATGATTCTTTGAAAAATATTTTCACAAGGTGAAATGATGATTTAAATGTATGAACTTGAAATAATTTGCTACAAATTATGTTTAAATTAATTTGACTTTACGAACGCTTGCAAAAAGGAGTAACCTATTGAACATACATAATAAAGACTTTGAATCAAACAAGCTGATATGAAAGTTTTAAAATATTATTCATCTTGAAACAACAATGAAAGAAACAACTTAGCCAAATACAAGATTTCAAATATCTTTATAAAAGCTTGCATGAAATAAAAGTATAATGATTTTTTTAAATATGAAGACTAAGAAACACTCTTCATAAAAATGCTTATGAATATGATTTCAATTCTATCAAATAAAGAGAGAACCTTTCAATTTATTTGGAACAAGAATGAAAAGAGCTTAGAAAAACTTCAGCAATGAAGCATATAAATATTTTCATTTAAAAAAAACAAATGAAAAACCAATGATTTAAAAGATCAAAATGAATTAAACACTCTTACTCAAGTCCTTTTATATGCATGAACAATGAAAGTTATAGTTGATGTGAACTTATCAAAGGTTTAAAAGAGTTGAGAAAGGTCTCTACTTGAATGCAGCTGAAAGAGTGAAGAAGAGAGATGAGCTTTAGCAGTTTAACTCCAAGAAATTTACTAGCATAGATTTGGCCAATGTGGTGACAATCAAGAGAGATTAATTCATGAAATCCACTCTTTAAATAGAGTTTTTCCAATGAAAATTTTGTCCAAGGAAAGAAAGAAAGAGCAGGAAAAAAACGATGGAAAATACTTATAAAAATAAATAAAATTTTAAAATAAATGGAGCAAAATTATGAAATAAATTAAATTAAATGTGCAAGGCACCTTAGCCTAGTGGTTGAGAGCTTTGACTTTCAACCAAGAGGTCTTGGGTTCAAATCCTTGTACATGTGTGTGTGAGTTTGCGATTAAAATCGCTCAAATGTCCCAAAAAAATTTAAATTGAATGTTATCATGACGTGCATGGCCAAGAGAAGTGGAGGGATGTATTTTAAATGCTCATAACTTAATTAAACAAGCCTTAATTAATTATGTGTTCAATTAAAGAAGAAATTCAAAATAATTTGAATTTCAATTAAATTAAACTTCAAATAAGCAATGGGAGGCCAAAACATTCCAAATGGGTTTCAATCAAAGTTCAAGCATGATATATAAAGGATTTAATGAATTAATTATAGCAAAATTAAAAAAGAAAACCACATGAATTAAATCAAATAAATAAAATCAAATAAATAGCATTAGGATTTTGGCCAAAGTTCTTTCAATAATAAAATCAATCTCCAATCAATTTAAATCAAGGGAGATTAATTAAGAAGATTTTTTGAAAAATAAACTTTGTTTAAAATTAAATAAAAATAATTATATTGATCGGCCATGTATTTTCCATAAAGAAGAAAATTAAAATAGAAAGTGTATAAATACATTGCTCATCTGAATTTAAATTTGAATTAACTTAATTGAAGCATGATAGGGTCATCCAAGTATTTTCATAAAAAGATATATGATTTTTGGAAACAAATAAAGACAATATGAAATTTGAAATTCATAATATTCAAATTCAAATTTTAAATAATTATTAAATTTCAAAATACATAAAATGAGGGAAAATGATATGCATTAAATTAAACAAATCAAATTAATTTGCACATCCTAAAATCATAAAAAATTTGGCCAAATATGAAAGATATAAAAAAGGCAAATGTAATTCTTGATATGAGAGAGAAAATAAATGATAAGAGTGAGAAATGAGATAAAAAATTATTATAAGCATAGAGATTAATTAATGAAGTAATAAATGAACTAAAATTAAATTTAGATGCAATGGATAAGGCTTAAATCAATGCGTGTAGTCAAATTATCCAAAAGATAATTTCTAAAATAATAAAATATTAATGTGAAAAAACATGAAAAAATATGTAAAAATCAAAATAAATGATATGATGATATTTTAGCATTTATTTTCATATTATTTACCTCTTACTTATCTTATTATGGAATAACTTAGAAAGATTCTCAAATTTCCTTAGTCTAGCAGATATGACTTTCTCGATCTAACTAAGCAAGTTGAGTCTAGTGAATTTCTTGAAATAATTGAAACAAATAATTAGTAGCTTCATGAATATATATTTTTCATCAATAAAATTATAAATTAACAATGAAAATCATAATGATTAATATAGATAATTTATCTTACAAAAATTTATTAATTTTTTATTACACAAGGTTTGTTATATCAAATCAGATGGTGAGATACACAAAGTGTATACTCAGCAATCTCATCTTATTTGATGATGGCAAACCAATGTTGGTGTGAAGGGTAATAATAATGTTATAAATAGTTGTGTCCCCTCACTAAATGCATATGTGAGATATTAAAAGTCTAACCAATACTACTAATGTTATACACCAACATCAATATTTCTCTCCTTTTAACATCATCAAAAGGTTCATAATAAAATAGAAGTTGGTTATGACAATATAAATCTCCCCTTTAATTAAGTACAAAAATAAATTAAGCATGAGAAAATGAAAATTAAAATAATTAAATATTTAAAATTTTAATATTCTCCTTTTATTTAAGGAAAACCTATGTATAATAATTTTTTTATGAAACTAACTTTGAATAAAAATTTAAATGAAGGAAACGAACATATGTTATCAAAATATGCAATTAAGCATTATAAAGATACAAACATGTCGCTAAAATAAAAATTTAGCAATTTTTGAAGCAATTTTATATTTTACATATTAGTCATTCAAAATGAACAATATTTAAAAGTAATGACAACTTACAATAGCAACCAAATTTATTTTAACATCAAATCAAATGTTAATTGAAGATTAAGAGATAAAAATCATAAATTTGCATGAACATTAAAGATAGATACCATAATAAAATTTTTAATCATTCAAAATGATTTATAGAACCTAATTACATATTTATTCCAAACTAATGCACACAAGCTAATTTATGAATGATATTTTGTTTTTAACATAAGATAAGCAAATTAATAATCATGAACTATATAAAGAAATAATGAGTTTCAAATTAAGCATATTGAACTATGGATCACAAAACAAATGCTGAATAAGTTTAATTGAAATCAATACACTATTAAAAACCACCATTTAATAAATGGGGCATAAGAGATCAAATCACATATAAAATTGTAAATATCAATTATGTAAAGCATTTTATTTTGAAAACTAGAAACTAACTAGTTTAAAGATTAAAAAATGTGCATATGGTGTGCATCTAAATTTACTTATCATGAATTTTAAAGAATTTAAAATATGAATTCAAATCATGATAAATAAAATATTCATCAAGAATACATTATAAAACTCATAAAGTCTATGAAAATGTTAAAGAAAAAATAAACAAAATAGTATGTGAAATTCATAGAATTTATAAAAATATTTTCAAATTATGTTTTGAAACTATTCATTCATTTAAAAAAAATAAAACATTAACCTTATATAGGTTAGTTAAACATGAATGAAACATAACTAATCTAAGGACCTTAAAACATGTAAGGAAAGGATAAATTAAAAATATTAAATGTGTTACCTCATACCATTCCTTTTGTATATTAATTTGAATATACATTTGAAAATTTGAAAATTGCTTTTGTATACCTGTAGCACTTGTCTTCATCAGTCCTTCATGAAGACAAACTTGCAATTCAATCTCATTTCTTAGATTTTGGTATCCAAGCAAGCTTGGATCCTTTAACATTAGTAGCAATATAAATATTTGAATAAGTAGATAATGGGCATTACAAACTAGTTCCCTTAGGAATCCAAATATATGAAGATGAAATATTTAATTGCATGGATCTCCGAAATGAACAAATATACAAAATGTGACTTTGCCAATAATAATAAGTATAAGTAACTTTGAACAAAGCATGCAAAAATGAATTATAACTTCTAGGTTTAATTTTAGAGTATGAATTAACATGCTTGTGAGATTATTTAAAGTATGTGAATAATAAAAATATTTCTTGCAATACATGGATGGATTTGAATGTAAAGCATGTGTGCAATGAAAACTTGTAGAAGATAAAAATATGTCATTTAATTTACATTTAAGACTAATTTTCTCACCTTTTAAACTTTCAATCTCAATATGTAAATCATGTTAATTATATTTCTAGATAATAACTCATTTTGCAATACTTGGTTTTCATCCTCTAAAATTTTATTTTTGGAAATAAACTCATTTTGATAGCAAAATATAAAATGTAAGATAAATCACTAAGTAAATCATTTACTTTTGTATTCAATGAAGAAATTTCATTTTTAAGAAAACAAAACATATCTTGAGGTTTTGATTATCTAATAAAAGTTATTCATTTTCTTTTATCAAAGTGCCAAGATTTACTTTAAAATTTCTAGACTTTCTTTTAGTGGAAGAGTATTTCTTTTTTAATCTATTATAAACATCTACTAATTCATCAAAGATACTAGACAACTCTTCATATGATCGATTGTTTACCTCAAGGTCATCCTCATAATCAATTTGAGAATTGAAGCTTTGGGTGGCTGACTTGAGGAATGTAGTTGGAAGCTCTTTTTCTTCTTTTTTTTGTAAGCACTATAAGGCTTTATTTAAAATTTTCTTTATTCTCTTTTCCTATACCTCTCTTATTTCTCTTCTTTCTCTTTTAGGATGAAAGTCATGCACTTGGGGCTTTGAATTTATTTTTATGGAATTCTAAATAATAATATCATTTTCCTTGTAAAGCCTCCTTCTAACCTATCTTACATTCACAACAATATAACAAAGTGAGAGTATCAAGTATATCATTTCTAAATTTATAAGAAAATAAATAAAAAGCTCATCATGAAAAGATATTTTATAAAATATGAAATTATCTTTTCATTTAAAATAATCAAATCATTTTCTGAAATAGAAGATAGATTACCATTTAAAAAAATATACCACAATCTAGAATAAATACTTTGTAAAAACTATAAGAATTTAATTTTTCATATATCATAATTTTATCAAAAATAGGTGCATAAAATATTTTATTATCAAAAGAGCAAGGAACCATTTGTTGAAGTGCCACAGTTATCAACTCAAGAATGTTAAGTCACTAAATGAGCCAAGGCTATGGCACCCAAGAGACGGGTGAATTAAGTATTTTAAATAAATTTCAATTTAAAACTTAGTTTTTGAAACTTGGTAGAAAAGTTAGTTACAAAATATTTAAGATTGTTTATAATGAAAGAGAAAAGTAACAATGAAATCATATGTAGAACAATAAATTCAAAAAATTAAAAATAAAGGACACAAATTATTTACGTGGTTCGGCCAAGACCCAAAAACTGGCATACGTCCACGCCTACTCATCCTGACTAGGAAATCACTAATCAAATGAGATTACAACCAATCCCTCATATTCTTTTACACTAAGCAAGTACAATCCCATCATGTACTTTCTTATGCTGAGCAAATACAATCATAACATGTACTTTCCTACACCAAGCAAGTACAACCCCAAATAAAGTAGTACTAGAATAACATTTATCTCTCTAATTTTAAAATAATTTTGCTCACAAACCCAAACAAAAATATTAAGAAAATAAAAAAGAAAACTCAATGTGTGTATTTTTTTTATTTTAAAAACATGCAATGATATGATCTTTGTGTGAAGTACTTGAAATAAATTATTCCTTGAAAAATATTTTCACAAGGTGAAATGGTAATTTGAATGTATGAAATCAAAAATAATTTACTACAAAGATGCCTAAATTCTTTTTCCTTTAAGAACACTTGCACAAAGGAGTATTATAATGATTACATGCTATAAGACTTTGATCGAACAACATAATATGAAAGTCCTAAAGTATCACTCAGCTTCAAACAATGATGCAAGAAACAACTTAGCCAAATACAAGATTTCAAATAAATTAATAAAAGCTTACATGAAATGAAAGTACGATAATATTTTCAAAAATGAAGACCAAGAAATGGTCTTTATAAAAGCCTTATGAATATGATTTCAATCCAATTAAATAAAAATTTTACCTTTCAAATTATTTGGAACTAGAATGGAAAGAGCTTAGAGAAAAAATTAACAATGAAGAATATAAATCATTTCATTCAAAACAAACAAATGATTTAAAAGATCAAAATGAATTAAACACCCTTATACAAGTCCTTTTATATGTATGAACAATCAAAGTAATAATTGATGTGAACTTATCAAAGGCTTAAAAAAGTTGAGGAAGGTCTCTACTTGAATGTAGTTGAAAGAGTGAAGAAGGAAGATGAGCTTTAATGCTTTAACTCCAAGAAATTTAGTAGCATTGGTTCGACCAACGTAGAGACAATCAAGAGAGATTAATTCATGAAATCCACTCTTTAAATATAGTTTTCCCATACAAATTTCGGCCAAGGCATGAAAGAAAGACTGGGAAAAAACTGAGGGAAAATACTTTTGAAAATAAATTGAATTTTAAAATAAATGGTACAAATACTATGAAATTATTAAATTAAATTTTTTTTCATGAGGTGGATGGCCAAGAGAAGTGGAGCGAAGTATTTTGAATGCTCATAACTTAATTAAGAAAAGCCTTAATTAATTATGAACTTAATTAAACAAGCCTTAATTAATTATATGTTCAATTAAAAAGAACTTAAAATAATTTGAAAATTTTAATATTCTTGTGAGATGTATAATTATTTAATTTTAGAGTATGAACTAACATGCTTGTGAGATGTATAATTATTTAATGTATGTGAATAATAAAAATATTTCTTGCAATACATGGATGGATTTGAATGTAAAGCATGTGAGCAATTAAAACTTGTAGAAGATAAAAATATGTCATTTAATTTACATTTAAGATTAGTGTTCTCACCTTTTAAACTTTCAATCTCAATATGTAAATCATGTTAACTATATTTCTAGATAATAGCTCATTTTGCAGTACTTTGTTTTCATCCTCTAAAATTTTATTTTTGGAAATAAACTCATATTGACAGCAAAATATAAAAGTGTAAGATAAATCACAAAGTAAATCATTTACTTTGGTATTCAATGAAGATACTTTATTTTCAAGAAAACAAATCATATCTTGAGCTTTTGAGTATCTAATAAAAGTGATTCATTTTCTTTATCAAAGTGCCAAGATTTACTTTAAAATTTCTAGACTTTCTTTTAGTGGAAATGTATTTATTTTTTAATCTATTATAAACATCCACTAATTCATCAAAGATATTGGACAACTCTTCATATGATTGATTGTTTACCTCAAGGTCATCCTCATAATCAATTTGAGAATTGAAGCTTTGGGTGGCTGACTTGAGGAATGTAGTTGGAAGCTCTTTTTCTTCTTTTTCTGTAAGCACTTTAAGGCTTTATTTAAAATTTTATTTATTCTCTTTTCTTTACCTCTCTTATTTCTCTTCTTTCTCTTTTTATGATGAAAGTCATGCACTTGGGGCTTTGAATTTATTTCTATGGAAGTCTAAATAAGAATATCCTTTTCCTTGTAAAGACTCCTTCTAACCTATCTTACATTCACAACAATATAACAAACTGAGAGCATCAAGTATATCATTTCTAAATTTATAAGAAGATAAATAAAAAGCTCATCATGAAAAGATATTTTATAAAATATGAAATTATCTTTTCATTTAAAATAATCAAATCATTTTTTGAAATAGAAGATAAATTACCATTTAAACAATTATACCACAATCTAGAATAAATACTTTGTAAAAACTATAAGAATCTAATTTTTCATATATCATAATTTTATCAAAAATAGGTGCATAAAAAATTTTATTATCAAAAGAGCAAGGAACCAATTGAAGTGCAATAGTGATCAACTCAAGAATGTTAAGTCACTAAATAAGCCAAGGCTATGGCACCCAAGAGACGGGTGAACTAAGTATTTTAAATAAATTTCAAATTAAAACTTAGTTTTTGAAACTTTGTAGAAAAGTTAGTTACAAAATATTTAAGAATGTTTATAATGAAAGAGCAAAGTAATAATGAAATCATATGTAGAAAAATAAATTCAAAAAATTAAAAATAAGGGACACAAAAATTATTTATGGTTGAAAGACCCAAAAAAGATATATTCAAGCCTAGTCATCCTGACTAGGAAATCAATAATCAAATGAGATTACAACCAATTCCTCGTACTCTTCTACACTAAGCAAGTACAATCCCATCATGTACTTTCTTACGCTGAGCAAATACAATCCTAACATGTACTTTCCTACACCAAGCAAGTACAACCCCACATAAAGTAGTATAAGATTAAAATTTATCTCTCTAATTTTAAAATAATTTTGTTCACAACCCAAACAAAAATATTAAGAAAAAGAACAAAGAGAACTCAATGTACGTATTTTTTTCTTTTAAAAATATGCAATGATATGATCTTTGTGTGAAGTACTTGAAATAAATTATTCCTTGAAAAATCTTTTCACAAGGTGAAATGGTAATTTGAATGTATGAAATCAAAAAAAATTTACTACAAAGATGTTTAAATTCTTTTGTCTTTAAGAACACTTGCACAAAAGAGTATTCTAATGAATACATGCAATAAGACTTTGATCGAACAACATAATGTGAAAGTCCTAAAGTATTATTCAGCTTCAAACAATGATGCAAGAAACCACTTAGCCAAATACAAGATTTCAATTAATAAAAGCTTACATGAAATGAAAGTACGATAATTTTTTCAAATATGAAGACCAAGAAATGGTCTTCATAAAAGCCTTATGAATATGATTTCAATCCAATTAAATAAAAAGTTTACCTTTTCAAATTATTTGGAACAAGAATGGAAAGAGGTTAGAGAAAAAAATTAACAATGAAGAATATAAATCATTTCATTCAAAACAAACAAATGATTTAAAAGATCAAAATGAATTAAACACTCTTACGCAAGTCCTTTTATATGTATGAATAGTGAAAGTAATACTTGATGTGAACTTATCAAAGGCTTAAAAAAGTTGAAGAAGGTCTCCACTTGAATGTAGTTGAAAGAGTGAAGAAGGAAGATGAGCTTTAATGCTTTAACTCCAAGAAATTTAGTAGCATAGGTTCGACCAAGGTGGAGACAATCAAGAGAGATTAATTCAAGAAATGCACTCTCTAAATATAGTTTTTCCATGCAAATTTCGGCCAAGACATGGAAAAAAGAGTGGGAAAACTGAGGGAAAATACTTTTGAAAATAAATTGAATTTTAAAATAAATGGTACAAATAATATGAAATAAATTAAATTAATTTTTTTTCCATGAGGTGGATGGCCAAGAGAAGTGGAGCGAAGTATTTTGAATGCTCATAACTTAATTAAACAAGCCTTAAATAATAATGTGTTCAATTAAACAAGTCCTAATTAATTATATGTTCAATTAAAAAAACTTAAAATAATTTGAATTTCAATTAAATTAAAATTCAAATAAGCATGGAGAGGACAAAACATTCCAAATGGGTTTCAATCAAAATTCCATGCATGATATATAAAGGATTTAATCAATTATTTAAAGAGGAATTAAAAAAGAAAGCCACATAAATTAATTCAACAAAATAAAATAAAATAAATAGCATGAGGATTTTGGCTAAGACTCTTGCCATAATAAAATCAATCTCCAATCAATACAACCAATATATTTAAATGAAAAGAGATTAATTAAGAAGATTTTTAAATAATAAACTTAATTTAAAATTAATTAAATTAATTTAAATAAACTCAAATTAACTTATTTAAAGCATGATAGGGTCGGTCAAGTATTGCCAAAAAAAAGTATATCATTTTTGAAAACAAATATTGGCAATATGAAATTTAAATTTTATTGTATTTAAATTCAAAATTCAATTAATTTTGAAATTTAAAAATCTATAAAATGAGAGAAAATGATATGGTATTAAATTAAATAAATCACAATTAAATAAGTAACATTAATTTACACATCATAAAATCATCAAAAATTTGGCCAAATATAAAAGAAAATAAAATTTAAATGATATTATTGATGTGAGAGAGAAAATAAATGATAAGAGTGAGAAAAAGGATAGTTTAATTAATAAGACATGTCAAATGCTAAAATAAATTGATAAAAGTTATTGTTAGCATGAAAATTAATTAGTATAGTAATAAATAAATAAATAATTAAGTTTAGATTCAATGGATAAGGTTTAAATCAATTATTGTAGCAAATTATTTAAAAGGGATAATTTTAGATAATAATGAAAAATTAATGCAAATAAAAGAAGAAAAAATATATGTAAAAATAAAAATAAATGATATGATGATATTTTAAAAACTATTTCCATATTATTGAGCTCTTAATTATCTTATTATTGTATAACCTATGAAGATTCCTAAACTGGCCTCGTCTAACTGATATGACTTTCCCAATCTGAATAAGCAAGCTAAGTCTAGTGAATTTTCTGAAACACTTAAAATAAATAATTAGTAGCTTCAATAATATATTTATCATCAATAAAATTATAAATTAATAATGACAATCATAATGATTAAATGTGGATAGTTTATCCTATAAAAAATATTAATCTTTATTTCACTTGGTTTGTTATCATCAAATCAAATGGTGAGATACACAAGGTGTATACTCAATAATACTTAACATATAAATACTTGAAATTACATGATTTCAATCACAACATATGCATAACATTTAATTATGATAACACACATCATATGACATAATTTAAAATGCATAAAATATACATAAAGTCTCTCATCTTCATGCATCAAACTTCAAGTCCTTTTACTCTTATTAGTATGACCTTTAAGAGTGCTCTTTATTTTCTTTACCTTAGCTATAGTCAAAGGACCTTAAATTTCTTCTTTATTCTTTAAGTTCTAAAGGATTGATCAACTTTTTTTCATTTGATTGCCCATTATGCCACATCACATAGTGGTTATGTCTAGGTTTTATATTATCTCCTTATAAACAACAATCTTTAAAGTGACTAGGGTAATAACTAGTAGTCACTCCAAGCAATATTGTAAGTTCAATAAAGTTAGGACTATTTCAGCTTCATTTAAAGTTAAAATCTATAAGTCTTATTACATATCATTAGACTAGATATGAATAACTACTTAATAATAGTTCTCATCTCAGAATAAAAATTGAGGGTAATTATTTTATTTTTGGCTATATCATATGATCTCACCTCTTGGGCATTTCATTGTCTTGTGAAAATAAATTATAAGTCAAATTCTTTAATTAAAAAACAACTTAAAACATCATAAATTCAAACATCAAAATGTAAAGTCCATTGTAGAATATCTAAAGTACTACTAAGCTTCTCAGTATCATGTGCTCTCTACTCTTCTCCCTTGGGATTCTTGAAAAAGAATTGTTCCAAATTTAAATATTATTTTTCCTTGAAATTAAATTTGAAAAATAATAAGATTTTTTACTATTATTTTATTTAAGATATTTTTAAGAGTTCATCATCTTAAGATGTAATTGAATATAAAGGTTTGACTCTATTAAAAACTTATAGTCTAAAATAAAATGAAACTTAATGTTTAAACCAAAGAAATTTCTAGAAACACAAAATTGATAAACTATAGAAATGTTTTTTATTATTGTATCTAAATATATAATAGAATGATATTTCTCTCAACCAAGATAATATATCATTCTCTATGTCATATTAAACACAACAATAAGACAACTCATTTTATTTTAGTCTTTGAACCTATTAAAAAACAACATTTATATCTTTCATGCCACATTGAATCACTAAAATGAAGTTTAATCTTCAAAGTATGTTGGCTTCCATAAATTTTCTCACAACTAGAGTTTAATATAATCATATAGAATAAATAATGAGGCACCCCTTAAACACTAGCATAAAAACTGATCAAGCTACCAATAGCTTAGTTGGCTACTTCAAAAGCTAGATCAAGAATGATAAGAAAATTAGTATTAAATTTAGTTTTAAATTTATTAAGAAACTTATGGCTTAATCTAATGGGTAACTTCAACCATATGATGAGCAATTATATTAAGATGATTTTCTTATAACTCTAGAAGTAAGAGTTAACGGTAAAAAAAGAATAAAAGGGTAAATATTTATATTAAATCAGTTTTGTTAATGGCATAGGATTACATGTCATTAATATAGATCATATAATAATAAGGTTCACATATTGCAATGCATTATCCATTTTAGCTTAGTTCATCACTTATAAAGCTAAACATAACAAGTATTTTTTTAGTATTACTCCATAGAGGGTTACCTAAGTAGGGTGCTCCAACATGAAAACACTTAAATTATGAGTTTAAAAAATATATAAAAATAACTATTGAAGTAAAAGGCTTTGGTACTTTTCTAATAAAAAAACTTTAATAAGCTTAGTAAGTCATCAAGTTATATAAAATAACCCTAGGATACACAGGCTTTTATGCACATTTAGGTGATGTAATAGTTCAAGATCATATATTCACTTAACATGGGAAGGATGTAGTTATGTTGTTTGATACACACAATCTTTGATTGTTGGGGATGAGGTTGATTGAGTGAGACTAGATTACGAGATTGATTATTGTGTTTATTTTGTGTTGTATTCTGCCACTTTGACTATTTTGCTATAGTATGATAAAAATAATATTTATATGTGCTTAATGTATGGTCATTACATTAACTTTACTTATATGGGGGTCATATATCAATATATAAATGATTTCATCAATATGAGATATAATATTTTTATTCTGTGATATGATATGTTTGTTGTGCTATAATGGCTCTATTTAGCCTTGGAAATTTTCTTTATTACATTTCTTTTTTATAGTTTATATGTGTAAAAATAAAGTATAAGTTAAGTTTTTCAACTCATTATAAGCTGATCCAGGACGGATGAACAAATTTACAATTTGAAATACAAAGAGGACCAAGGGCAAAGGGAAACTAAATTTGTATTACTTAATATGTCCAAGACTTATTAGGTAGAACTCAGCTACACCTTTTTACTTTTGTTCCAGGTATTTATAAGGAGATTTTCTAGTTGCACCAACTAATTACATATTCTTGTATTAACCATCATACCAGAGTGACTTGTCTATCTTTTTTTGTAATTTTGTTTTATTATTGTACCTTGATCATCTACGGCTACAAATAGTTTCATGCTTGGTTATTAAAATCATTATTTTTTATCAGTCAAAATAAAATAATAAATACTTAAAATTAAATAAATATTAAAGCTCTCTATAACCAAGTAAATTATTTTGCTCTCTTATATCTCATAGAGAAGCTATATGATAGTGCTAGCTAGCAATCAAAACCTTCAAGTGATAGTGCATATTTATAGCATGGTCAAGTTAAGCATGTAGTAGATGCCTTCACTTAAGAATAGAGAACTTGCATTGCATGTCATATTCCTTAGGATAGAGCCTTAGGTAGACATGATTTTAATTGTACTTAAGAAAACTTAGTATGCTAGTTAGTGACAGCATGACCATGATAGGATTGTAAGTCCAAAGTTGAGTAGCTTTGGTTGTTTATAACAAAACTATCTCATTTACTCTCTTTTTTCTTGTAAATATTTTCTTATATATAAAGAGATTATAAGTCCTTCATCTTACCAGCCCTTTCTCTAGAAAACATTTGTCCAAGAAATTTTTAGTTCTCTTCCTATAATTTGATATCATAAGGCCAACTCTAGAAGATTCAATTAATAGAAGCTAATAGAGCATCTTATGGCTTGGTTGAGTTGACTAACATTTTAAGCTAAATGACTTTAGACTTAATAGCCTAGGATAACAGATCCATAATATCCACACTAAGGTTATTTCTATCTTTTCATTGATTTCATTCTCTAACCTATCACCTTTTTGCATCATCATACTCCTTGTTGAATCTTTAGTGGCTCAGTGATTATTATGATTGGGGCATTCAATATATTGAGTTATCATCTCACTTTGTTTTAGTGATTCACTCTTTGCCTGACAGATTGACACCTAGCATATAGATCATCTTATTATAATATTCATTATTTAACCACGAGTCCTTTTGATAAACATATGAAAACAAATTTGAAATGAAGTCTGTTTCCACTTATCATGAGTTTCTTTTGGAGGCGTCCATAAGAATAATTAACCAAATGGAGCTTAGTCCCTCTAAGAAATTAGGTAACCCACATTCTCTTCATTTTTTTATTATCTCAATGATTTATCTACCAATGAATGTTTACAATGAGTTCAAATGAAATTTAGAAATTTGGTAACACACTTAGATCCTCTTCTTATCTCTTCTTGTGAAAATTTTCATTTTACAACTATACGATTTTGTTAATAAATTTTTTCCATGCCACCATGTTAAGCCAAATCTTGTTCAAAGAAGTTTTAAATCCATGAGAAGTGCACCACCTAGCTAAGCACATAAAAAATGTTTAGAAAAGTTCAGTGATTAGGGGCAATAATTGTAAGATATAACAATTATTTGCCCCAAAATTTATTTTCAGTAGAGTGTTTGTTAACTCTTTGGCTTTATGGATTACGTAAGAGTACAAAACTACATTCCCTTTGCATTGATGATTTTATCTTTCAAATTCTTTTAGTTTCTTATGTTAAACAATGTCTTATATTTTGTTTTGTGTAACTTTAATTGCTTGGACAATTTAATAAAATATGGATAATTTGTATTTAAATAATGGGATGGACAATGCTACAAATTTTAACTACTTAGGGACTTCTTATATTATATTCTTCTATCAATAGAGAATGTAACCTTATAACATAAAATTCAAATGGGCAAAAGTGGATATAATCAAGGAAGGAGAAGTTGATTCCATAAAAGGATAAGGAAGGAGATACTATAGTATTTTAAGTGTTATTTAGTTTGAAGCATTGAGAATGTATTGCATTTCATTTATAGCAATTTATTTTTTTTTTTGGGTGGGTTTTTTTAATTAAAGTAATAAGAAAAAAATGTTAAGGATTGGAAATGCTCAAAACTCTTCATTTTTTTGCATTTGAAAATCATCTAAATTTGGCAATTCTTAATTGTTTTATATCGATTAACCATGATTCTTATTTTCTATTGCCTATCACCTTTGTAATTAAAGTATTTGAAATATATCATAATAAATATCAAAAAAATATTAATGCATTAACTTGCATACATCCAAATAAATCATATCTTATTAAAATACTTATAAATTAATTATTTTCTATTTTTAAAGTAATGCATGTAGAAGCTTAAAAATAGTCTCTTAGTAGTAACCAAATTTTGAAAATTGTTGATGTGATATATATGTACAAAGATTAATAAAAAATATATATGATCAAACTTTGTAACAAAATATCCAATTTAAATCAAAGGGAAATAATTAAAGATTGCATATTATGTTAGAGAATTCATTATAATTTTTAAAAGATGATTAAAATTTAAACAAAAATTTCAAGTATCATAATCCTTAGAAGAGACTAGGGTTGCAAATGAAGCGAGCTAAACCTTGTAGGAGCTTGCTTGAGCATGAGTTTGTTCCTATTTGACACGAGGGGGAACTTAAATAGAGTATGTGCCATAGTATTCAAACATAATTCATTTAAAATTATAGTTCTTAGAGTTTGATTTGAGCTAAGATCATAACTAATCAGACAAGCCTTACTAAATCTATTAGTGAACAATATTATCAATTAGTTTTAGTTAAGTAAATAAGTCATATTAAGCATATTAATAAGTATACACTTTAACTTAAAAATAAGACTTCAATTGAATGAACTACTAAATAAACAAGCAAGTATAAACAAGTAGCTTGAGATAATAAACTAAAACAAAAGATATAAGAAAGATTAACACTCCAATATAATTACATATTAAATAAATTTTTAAATTGAGCCTTAAATGAGCATTTCAAACTTCTTAATGAGCTTACTCTTAAGTTTTGAATTATATTGTTCATAATCATAAATAAATCAAACATCAAGTTGTTCAACTTTATTTATTTGTTAAACGAGAATTTATAAAAAGTATTTCAACTTATTTAATTTTAAAATCAAATGATTATAAATGAATTATAATCAAAATATCAATAATTTATCAAGTTTAATGGTTCATTTTCAGCCCTAGAAAAATACCAAAATCATATCAACCAGGAAAACTTATGGGTTATTTATCACTTTTAATCTTTTATTTTTATTATATTTTGATTTAAGTAAAACATATTTTCTGGTAATAGTTATTTTTAAAACACTTGGTGCTAGTTTGCGATCATTTTAATTTTTGTGTTTTATATTTCATATTATTTTAAAAAATTATTTAGGGTCTTTTGAAGTATTTCTTTAACTTAGGGGGATCAATTTAATTTTTTATTTTATGTTTTATATTATTACTTTTTCTTTTTATATTTTTATTTGACATAAAATATCATTAGTGGTGACAGTTTTTAAAATAACTTTTGAATATTTTAAGTAATTTTAAAAAATAACTATCACTGTGAAATATATTTTACTTCAAATAATAAAATAAAAATATAGAACATAAAATTAAAAAAATAAAAGTGATCCCAAAAATGTTTTCTTAAAATATCCAAAAGTAATTTTGAGTCTTTTTTAAAAACAATATTATGTGTTTTCAGAATAAGAAATAAAAGCACTTTAAAGTACATTAAAGGGATATTTGAATTCACTTTTATTTCTATTTCTATTTTTTTATTTTTTTTTTTTTAAATTTGAATAAAATAAGTTTGATGATAATGATTATTTTTAAACACATTAAAATACAAAAAAATATTTAAAATTTTTTGAAGAAATAATATGATTTATTTTCAAAAATAAAAAAATAAAACTCTTAAAATATACCAATTATATATATATTTTTAAAATAACATAATAATAAAAAAAAAAAATGAAAGATAAAATTGATCTCAAATATATCATAAATAAATATATTTTTTAAAATAATATAAAAAATACAAAATAGCTCCAAATAGGCCATTAAAAAATAGTTTAACAAATAAACCTCAAAATGTATCTAGTAGTAGATCCAAATCAAAATTTTCCTTAGTTGGTTCAAAACTCTTCTACAGCCCATTGCAATTCCCTTCAATTTCCATCAATTAACTCCCGTCGCAGCTGCTCCTGCTCCACTTCCATCTAAAAGCCTGTAGCCAAAGCTACGCTTTCTTCCTCCTTCAGCGTCGCTTATCCACTGACTCTGAGATCTACTCCCTTCACTACTTTATTAATAGTCATTTTATTAATAATTTTGTGCATCTCCAACAAATGAATAAACTACCCGAATGATGCTACAGGATATGTTAATCATTTGTCATTGATATTTCTAATATTTAAGTAATTGATTTTTCTTAATAAAACTAGATCAAAAACTGAAGTGAAGCTACTCTTCCCCTTCCCTAAAGTTGATGATTGCTTATTATAGAAGATAGTGTTTAGAGAAAAGTTAATTTATATTTCATCTCCCTTAATTTTATAATAGTTATTTCTCTATTAGAGTATCACAGTTGAGCACGGCAACAATCATTATGCCATAATCATGATTGTTTGATAAGAATTGCCACAAAATTTGTTTACTCTTCTTTCTTCAGTTTTTGTTTTATCAACAAATTTCTTGAATATATGCAATTTGATGATGATAGCTTTTATGCAATTTTTTTATACTGAGGGTTGTTTGGTTGACCACAATATAAATATTGAAGGATCATGGTTTGGATTTGATTCTTGGAATAGCTGGAATATTAAATTTGATTGGATTCTCAATGAGCTTTCATGTTACCTAGACGGAATCAAACTTGACCTTTCCACACTTTTGATTGTACAAATCTTAATACGATTTCGTGATTCCTTCTATCATCACATTCGTACTTGCTCTTCTGTATTGATCATTCGTCATTGTCATTAATATATATCACTATTGCAATCACAAATAGATGTCACTCATATCTACACTTTTTCTTAAAAGTAGCCATTCTACCACCTCCCCACTTCATCAAAATTGTCATTATTGATACATCTTTTTCAAGATCATCATTCTTATGAAAATCATACCTTGAAAAATGATTAAGTTTATTAAATCTGTCATTTGATTGGATATATTTGGAGGCTAATATCAATTTTTTTTAATGATTGGCTTTATTAGAAATATGAAGTACAACAAAATAATGGAGATTTATTTTGCAATCATATTATAAATGATTTACCTTTGTTTGATATGAATCACAAGAAAAAAAATTCTACTAAAGGCTCACTTAAAAATTGAATTAACAATATAATAGATTCTATTAGAAGACAACGTAAGCCTTCGGATAATAATATGGATCGAGATGTGCGCTTTAAATAATAGTAAGAAAGTCATGTTAAAGCTCCATACTAATCAAATACTTTATATTTAATATGAAGGTGTGTGAAAATGCTCAAAGAATTGATCAAAATAACCTCTTGACTAATTTGTATTATTTTTTTATGGATTACACTCGAAATTTGCTTTATGGAATACCCACAATATGTTCTTGATTTTAGCCTATAGTTATCCATTTGACTCGATTATATTGTTAAAACCCATGATTGAATTACTAGTTATCATGACTTCAAACTCACCTAGATCATTAATGTGACCTTAATAATTTTTTACATATTGCAATATTAAATAATAGAGAGGCTTACATACATACCACACATTTTTTATGCATTTACATATGTAACACTCAAAGTTAAATTTTTATTTATCTAACACTTTTCTATGCTTAAAAAGATGAATTCACTTTTAAAATAATGTGTATGATAATATTTATATGTGATATTAAAGATTGAGTTATTATATATGTAAATACATAAGAATTGTGTGATATGTATATCATCGTCGTAAATACAAATGAAAAAGGCTTGTATTATTACCATCATTTATAGAAATCATATGTCACTTTAGCTTCACAATAGTCAAAGCTAAATATTAAGATTTTTTTTATAAAATAATGGAAAAATAGAAACTAAAAAAAGTTACTTTTTAGAAATATTGAAATAGTTCCATAAAGTGGAAAATAATATTAAAAGGAAAAAGATTATTAATTTATAACTAAATATAAAATGTTCACTGTAATCTTAATATATGATGATATTTTTTTTTCATATATATTTGCATCTTTAAAGATCAACCAAGGCTTTAGTAGATAGAGGAAATAACATCTTCTATTTTTGTAATTGGTCTTTTTGATAAAGGATCAATGCTTTAGTAACACCTCCCAATACTTGATGGAGTGATGGTGGAGGAAGTTTGAAGTGGATTGGCATGATTTATTTGTTAATATCATTAGAAGTTTCTACGAAGGTTTCTAGAAGTGTTGGGGAGAGAACATAGTTATATTGTTGAGGATTTCTTGTGAAGGTTGAGAGGTACAGGATATTAGGAGTCATTTTTGGATATTTTAGGAGAAAGAGTGAATTAGATATGTTTAATGCTAGTTCAAGCGAGTAGAAGGTATATTTGGTTTAGGATTAATGTGGTAGGAAGTTTAGAGTGTCATGGCGGTGATGGGATAGTAGTTAGCATTTCTAATGGTTGTATAATGGACAAAAGTTATAGACGAAAAACTGGGAGATCAAGTGGGAAGAAGGATAAAATAAAATTGAAACCTATTTAATTATCATCAAAAGAGAGTGTATTTATTTATAAACAAAATAAAATAACTAATTATAATTTTAAAATCAAGAGTGTGGATAGCATGGTGGTTGACTGCTCTTTTTGCTAATCAAGTTGTATTTTCCTTAATTAAAGTATTATTTTTATTTTACAATCATCTTGAATTATATTATAAAATATATATATATATTATATATATGTAAATTGATAGATATAAGTTCTATATTTATATATATATATATCATCAATTTAAATTAGTACAATTTAGCTATTTTATATTGTAGCCTTTAAGAAGAATGATTGTAAAGTAAAGAAATAGTAGGTAGGTTTATGCTTTTTTTTCCTTCATATGTAATGAACATGATATGTGCTCATAAGGTTATAACTATCTATGTATTATTTGTGTTTATGTTCACAATAACTATGATGTTATGTTAATTAGTAGAAAATTATGTTTATTTTATGTACTTTTGAGTAAAGCATGTCATAAGAGATTAATGGGTGTATAATAGGTGTTGAGTCTAAATTTGTTTGTGGGTTGAGGAAGAGCCTTCTAAGATACCTTAAAATGGGGTTAAGAAAAATAATGTAAATAGGAATAGGGATAGAACGGGAGAACAAATGAATTTTATTTCCCTATGAATCTGACGATAAAGACTAAAAATAAACTTAATATTCAATGTATTAACACATTTGATGTATCAATCCTGATAGAAGGAAGACTCCTTGTTGTACTTGGTCCAACACAACTATTCTGAGGGATGATCAACTCTGGAAAAGCAGCAACGTTTGCTACATCAAAAAAAAATCTTAATTTGTCTATTATTTCTTCATTTTACAATCATCCCTTATGAAGGCTATATTATAAAATAGCTAAATTGTAGCTATTTAAATTGATATCAAGCTCTTTTCCTTTATGTTTAAATTGATAATGAGTTCTTGTCCTTCATATTATATATATATATATATATATATGAAGAATAAGCACATGTTATCAATTTAAATAAGTACAATTTAGCTATTTTATATTGCAGCCTTTAAGAAGAATGATTGTAAAGTAAAGCAATAGTAGGTAGGTTTATACTTTTTTGTCCTTCATATGTAATGAACATGATATGTGCTCATAATGTTATAATTATATATGTATTATTTGTGTTTATGTTCATAATAACTATGATGTTATGTTAATTAGTAGAAAATTATGTTTATTTTATGTACTTTTGAGTAAAGCATGTCAAAGAGATTAATGGGTGTATAATAGGTGTTGAATCTAAATTTGTTTGTGGGTTGAGGAAGAGCATTCTAAGATACCTGAAAATAGGGTTAAGCAAAATAATGTAAATAGGAATAAGGATAGAACAAGAGAACAAATGAATTTTATTTTTCTCTGAATCTGACGATAAAGACTAAAAATAAACTTATCCCTACAAGATTAGTTATTGGTTGGAGGATTTATTTATATATAAAAAATTAAATAAAGATGCAAGAAAAATTCATTTACCTATACCCTTTATAGAGAAAATACTTAATAGACTAGTAGGTCATCAATTTTATTATTTTTTTAGGCATGGCTTCAGGTTATAATCAAATTCTAACTGCACCTGAAGATTAAAAAAAGACTACTTTTGCATGCCAATATGAAACTTTTGGTCTTAGAAGAACATCTTTGAGAATATGTAATGCCCCTACTACTTTTAAAAATGTATGATGGATATTTTTTCTAATTTAATTGACCAAGGCATAAAAGCATTTTTGAATGATTTTTTTTTGTTGCTTCTAACACATCTTTTGATAATTTCATTGATGATTTAGCATTAATTTTGAAAAAAAAGTGAAGAAATAAATTTAGTTTTAAATTAATAAAAAATATTAATTTATGGTGAAAGAAGGCATTATTTTAGGACATAAGGTTTGAATTCAAGGGATTGCAGTGAATAAAAAAAAATCAAGTAATTGAAAGGAATTAAAATTTTTTTGGTAAGAAATTTTTTAGAAGATCCCCCAAAATTTTCTAAAAAATAATGGAACCTTTATGTAAATTATTGGTAAAAGATGTCCCTTCTATTTTTAATCAAGTATGTTTATAAGCATTTGAAACATTAAAGAAGAAGCTTAAGATTATGCCCATTATTGTAGCCTCTTCATGAAATTTATCATTTGAATTTTGTATGTGATAGGTCACTTTACAGAGTGTAATTTTAGGATAAAAGTTGAATAAGGTGTTTAACACCATTAATTTTTGTAGTAAAACATTTAATAAATCTCAAGTAAGTTATGCCACAATTGAAAAAGAAGTATTAGCAATAATCTTTGCATTTAATAACTTTATATCTTATTTGTTAGGAATAAAAGTCATTGTTTATACTGATCATGTTATTATTAAGTATCTTATATCAAAGACATATGCAAAGCCTAGTTTAATATGATGTAACCTACTTTTATAGGAATTTGATTTATAAATTCATGATAAAATAGAAATTAAAAATCAATGGCAAGTTACTAGTCTATGTTAGAGAATAAATTAACAAAGGTTAATAAAACAAAGATTAATGAATCATTTCTTAAAGAACACATATTTATATTGAATTATCCAAGTGTTTCTAAGTATGCTTATTTTATTAATTATATTGTTAGTGATATTTTGCCTCTTAATTAGACATATCAACAAAAGAGGAAGCTTTTGCATAATGTTAAATAATATTTTTGGATGAACCATTCCTATTTAAGTAATAGATTGATCAAATTATTAGAAAATGTGTTTTAATAAAAAAGATTGAAAATATACTCAAACATTGTCATGATTTAGAATTTGGTGGATATTTTTGAAGAATGAAAATAATTGTAAAATTATTATAGAGTAGATTACATTGGACATCATTATTTAAGAGTGATTATGATTTTGTTAAAAGATGTGATAGATGTTAGTGATCGAATAATATATCAAAATATCATGCAATGCCCTTAAATTATATTATAGAGGTAAGCACATTGATGTTTGGGGGATAAATTTTATCGGACTTCGAATACCTTCTTACAAAAATCCATATATTTCGGTTGTAATGGACTATGTATCAAAGTGGATAAAAGCTATAGCTATGCCAACTCTTGACTCCATTGTGATAATCAAATTTTTAAAGAAAAAAAATATTTTCATTAAACTTATAACAACTAAATCATTCATTAGTGATGTGGGTAGCCGCTTTATAACTAATCAAAATATCATGTATTGGTGTTAGATTGTATAAAATTAAATACAAGTTACAGCTTTGTCAACTAATGGCTCTAATGTTGTAATATGATTTTTAAGGAAAAATATTTTCACTAGATTTTAAATACCTATAGAAATCATTTGTGATGTGGGTAGCTACTTCTGGAAAAAAGAAAATAAAAAAAATGCAAGCTCTACTATCATAGTATGTTGTTAAATATAAGATTGTTATTGCATATTATCCCCAAATAAGTGAACAAGAAAAATTTTGAAATAGAGAAATTAAAAAATCGTGGAAAAAAATAGTTATTCTTTATAGGAAATATTGGTCTTTGAGATTAAAAGATGCTTTATGGGCTTATAGGACATCATATAAAATTCTAATTCGAATGTTACAATATAAATTATTATTATTATTATTATTATTATTATTATTATTATTATTATTATTATTATTATTATTATTATTATTATTATTATTATTATTATTACTATTACTATTGTTATTTGTAAAAGCTTGCTACTTACCATTCGAATTAAAATGTAAAACTTTTTGAGCAATTAATAAATTAAACTTTAATTTGTAGGAAGTAAAAGAGAAAAAGCTTATTACTTACCGCAACACTACCCTTTTATGCACCAAGGTGCTTAAATAAATGCTAGAATACTTAAGGCAAGGAAGGACTACAAATAGAAATGGGGAGGTAGGGATAGTCAAATGTGGAGAGACAAAAAAGGATAACTTTCACTTTATAGCTTATTCATTTTGAGGAGAAAAGGCATGTGAAGATAAATAATTGTTCTTCTTTCTAAATTCTGTAAATGATTATGAAAATGTCAGAAAGAAAGGTGAAGAGAGGATTCTATGACATCAAAATTTTTGTGAACAAAGCAAAATCTAATAGGTACCATAATGCCATGGTTATGAAGACATTGATGCTTGACATGGGTTTTACAACCTAAGAGGCATAAAAGAGTGAATCATCAACTAAAGAAATTGGGAATACATTATAGAATCACTATTTTTATAGTAACTACTATAATTTGAAAGTTTTACACTAATACCAAAGAACACTAGAATTATCAGATATTTGTTCGACAGCAGTGAGCACCTTTTGATTGTACTTATATAAACCATGCATACCAATTGATGGATATTTAGAATGATGAGTATGTAGTATTTATAAGTAGGTTTGTTGATTATGATGAAATTCTTGAAAAATAACATCCAAAGTTAAGAGCATAATGGAAGAAGATGGATGATAAAATCATTAAGTTTACATCATGCAATATGAAATTTACTGCTAAGATTGACATTATTTTATTTCTACAAAATTAATGCCACCAACAAATACAAGCAAGAAAACAAGAGATCGAGCAATGCTTACCTATGCAATTTTGAAAGGTTTTACAATTGATATGGAAAAAGTTATTAAGGGGTCAATTTTAAATATTATTAAAAGAGGGACTACATCGAGGTTAGGCCGTCCTTCTCTAATTTATCAATTATGTGTGTGAGCTGAAGTTATGGGAGATATATTTGAAGAACTACAACATCCAAAGTTTACTATTACAAAGTAGAAGATTGCTTCTTAAACTTCTCGACTACAAAAAAAAAAATTAGAGAGAGTTCTTCATATTCCAAAGACTCCTAGATCAAAACCAAGTATGATGCTTTTTGAGAAAGTAATAGATTTGTAAGAAAAAGTAACAATAATCCATCACTCATTACAAGAGCAAAAAAAGTTGCAATAAGAGATGGATATTCAAATGGATTATTACATGGATCAAAACCAAGTATGATTTTTGAGAAAGAAATAGATTTGTAAGAAAAAGTAAAAATAATCCATCACTCATTGTAAGAGCAAAAAAGGCTGCAATAAGAGATGGATTTTCACTTGGATTATTATATGGATCGACAAAATCATCGGGTTAACTACATTGCTGATTTTAACTCTATTTTAGTCATCATATTTACAAACTACTCTATAAATGCTAGCCGTAATAGTGTTGAGTTTCTTGATCCACCAAATATCCCACTTTATTAAGCATATTCTCGACGTAAGCAACAAATGAAGGAAGATTAAGATTAAGAAAAACTTCAATGAACCATGGAAGTTTTAACCTTAATTTTCTTTGCTTTTTTTTATTTAATGTAAGGATAGTATAACCTCTCAAGTTCGAGAGAGCGATGTGGGTATTGTCTAGGATTTGATCAATTATTGTTGTTCGATGTGTTACTTTATGTGTTGGTAATAGGATGAAGTGTCAAGGCATAGATTTTTCAAGTATCTAATTTTTAAAAATCATTAGAGAAGTTGTTGTGGTAGTTGCTTGGGTAATCTTAAGCAAAATTGATGGAATGAATTTAGGAGAAGAAAAAATAGTATAAATTCTTTGGAGCACCTTAGCGCTCAATTTTGTAGTACCATGGAGATGGTAGAAAGTTGTGATTATAAGTTTTCCTACTTTATATCATAAAACGTTTAATATTTTAGAGTGAAGTTGTTGGAAAAAATATTTATTTTAAATGAAACAAAAGTTAGTATGTTTTTCTTTTACCTTATTTAAATAGCTTGTGTTAAATTAAATATTTATAAATTATTATGTTAAGAGTAAACATGCATATTTTATTAGTATATAAAAAAAGATGAATAAATAGGAATGCTAAATCCATAATTTGAGAGTAGATTTCTAACCAATTAATATGCTTATAAATCACTTACACATATCTGATTGTATTGAAATCAACTTATTTAGATGATTAAAATATTAAGTAGTTTTTCATCATTTGATAATTATAGTATTAATCTTTAGTGAGTATATCACCTCTAGCTTAATTTATAATGATATGTATAAAAATTTTAAGATGTAATATCATAAATATTTGAAAATTGAAATAAGTGAACAAACATCGAAGAAAGGCCTAGCATTATTAGTACAAACAAATATAAAGAAAAGAAAAAAATAGAAAGAAAAAATGATAAAAAGTGAAAAAAGTATATTATATCAACCACTATTATGTACATAAATTGAACTTCCTTTTCTATTTGTACTAAAATGATTACTTCCGAATAATATTAAGTATTAGCATGCTTTTAACTAAGGTGATACATTTATCAAAGGTTTAATATTGTTTTTATTAGTTGAGTGAAAATGAAAAGAATTTTCATTAACCAAAAAAAGGACTTTGTGTAGTTTATTACTTATGCACCTAACACATAAAATTCCATTTTGGGAGGAAATCAAATTCAAAATTTGATTTTAATGATTACTTTATGCATTGTTTTTATATGCTAATGAACAATGCACATATTACTTAGTACAAAATAATTTCATAAATAATATAATTTAAACCACAATATTTTAATAAAGAATGTCTTATAAATTAATTTTGTTCATTATTTACTTGAGTGCAAATAAACTTTTAATTTTAAGAGTATTTGAATAATGAGTTTTAATCATAAAAATATCATTGTGGCTTAATTGATTCTTAAGTAACAAATAAATAAATTCTTGTTGAATTTATGATATTTATATATCCAAGTGAAGATGGTAATAAGAAAATAACAAATGGACACAATGATGGATTCAATATTCAAGAGAATAAAGTTATTAAAAACATGAGCAAAATACTATTTTTAACATAAAGCAATAAGACACTACACAATTCATTGTTTGGCATTGTGAAGATAGAAAAGAAAGCACTATATCACTAGTATTTGAGAACTAAAGTGCTACCTCATATTACCCTGTAGGAGGGCTAAGGCACTGCACTTTCAAGTACTAAGTGGCTCTTAGAAGAAACTATACAACCAGAAGCAATTTTTCACTAGAAATTGATGAGGATTTGTACAATTTTTGAGAAGTTATACTTGGACATTTAAAGGGAATAAAAGGGGACTCTATTAGATAAAAAATGGAAGACTTTTTATAAGGAATTGGAGATAAGAAGAGTACGAAAGAGAAGAAGATCAAAAACAAATTTAACATTGATCATTTCTTTATTTCATCTTATTTACTTGTAACTTGATTGTTATGTTTTCCATGGATTTGATGTTCGAAAACATCATGGAATGATTTTTTTTTTTTTTTAGATTAAAGGTGTAACCATGACTTCGTTAATCAATTTTATGATTTGAATGTTGCAGTATCACTTGAGAATTATTTGATTTATCTATCGTTTAATTTAGTTTATTATGTGGCTAGTTTTTAATTTAAAACCTACAATATTTTATAATTTCAAGAGTTAATTAATGCTTGATGTGATAAATCAATAGGTTGCACAAGTTGAGATAGGAATATACTAAATTATAATCAGTAATTATGAAACAACAAAACTTAATGTGGCATGTTGAGTTAGTTCACATAGGAATTTAGTGAATTAATTTAGAAGATTAGAACTTCTAATTATCAAAAAAAGATTAGAGGATACCTTAATTCGTAATTGACAATTCATAGTTGTATTGTGTCATCAAATTATAAATTGAATTAAAGTAAGATATTGTGAAACCAAGAATCTAATTTCATTTAAAAGCTTAGATAGTTTACATAGTATTTTAGTTTAAATTAGTTTATTATCTAATAATTGAGTAATATCATCAATATATTAAATCAATAATTAATTAACCAACAATCGATCTTCATGGGAATGTTTACTCAACTTATTCTATATTTACTTAAACGGCACGTGCAATTTGAGTAGCATGGTGAAAAGTTTGATCAACAAGTGACCATCAAGTTTCATGATTGGTTTGATGAGTTGGTGAGTCGTCAAATGGTTGGTGCTTTCATGGGCCAAGTAAGCAATCCCAGGATCTTTTATAGGGACAAACCCACGTGTTTCAATGCTAGCTTCGTTAGATGAGTTCACAACATCAAGGTGTGTATCCCTAGTATATAGTGATGGCTAGCATTAATGTTCATTAAAATATTTGTTATCACTCTTGGAGATAATGGAGGTCAACTTTATTTGTGATGGCAAGCATGGGCATTGTTGGCTCCATTGTTGTTGGTGAAAGAGGGTTTCTTTGTTAATGGTGATGACAGTCATAAATTTTGATTATAATGATAGGTGTTAGCTTTAATGACAACAATAAGCAATGGTGCTTATGAAAACATTAATTTATATTGATGTTTACTGATAGTGAGAAATGATGTGTAGTGGATATCTATGCAGCTTAATATTGAGTAATAACATTGGGCAACAGTGAATAACATACAAGAGTACCAATGGCAATTTATGATAGATAATAACGGGCATCGGTGATGGACAATAATGAGCATCTATGGAGGGCTTAAGCAACTGTATTTGATAGTTATCGTTAGTAGATGTCAGAGATAATAGACTTTGAGGGTAGTGTTAGTTGGCAGAACTCTTGAAACTACAAAACTAAAGAGATTAATTATGTACTCTATTTTTCAGTTTCATCTCTTTGTTCTTGTTTAATAAGGGTTTTGTAAGTTCATAAGTTCACATTTTATTCTTGGTTCTATTGAATTTTTTTAGAAGAAAATGAATCATTAACAATAAATTGAATAAATTAAAAAATAACTAATGACCAAATGATTAGTTAATAAACCCAATCAAATTAGTGAAACTTTGTCAAATTAGTTTTTCCCTTTAATGTAATTTATTTTTTTCAAACTATTGTTCAAATATTATTTATTTTTAAATAATGAATATGAAAAATATGTCAACGGGTGATACATGAAAGTAAGTTGAATGATTAAATAATTAAAATATATTTTTCAATCTAATTATATTGTATAATAATTTAATTTTACAAAAAAAATAAAATATTGCAAATTAAAATTAGTACAAATTTTAATAATGAGATTCTTTTTTCATTACTAATGATTTGATATTAATAAAAAATATATTTAAACATAATTAAAATTGCTCCGTATTTATATTGTGTAGACGGAGATATAAAAACTATAAAGTTTAGAAGATCAAAGATGGGATCACCACGCCACAGTATCTGTGAAACGCACCACAAATATTTTGTTGATGAGTGGCTAATCAACTATTATTTTTATTTTAATCAGATAATCATAATTATAAGATGATTAATGAGCCAGAGATCGAATTTTGCACATTATAAACTATTAAATACTTATTTAAACTTTGTAAATTTAATTTTTCTAACAGTTAAGCTATATGTTTGATTTTGTAATATTAAACACATAATTAGGCTTAATTAAAGTTCAACTTAGAATTTGATAAATTTTAAAAAACTAATAATAAGGTATCAAGTGCTTGTAAGCAAGCAGAATGGTTGGAACTATAAAAGTGAAAAGATTAATTATTTTCTTAATCTTTGTCTTCATCTCTTTTATCTTTCATAAGCTACAATAGTCTGCAAATGAATCAAGCTTAGTTAAGTATGAGCTTTAATCAAGTCTTAATATATTTCTTAGTAAAATTAGTTTAATAATGGTCATAATTTTTTTGGTGATGATAAAAAATGCTCATCATTTATATTATATCATTATAATAACTTAGATATAAAAATAAAAAAAAATTAGAAGGTCAAAGGTGGGACCACTGTGGCCCCATCACCTGAGATTCGCCGCCCAATAGACAGTAAAGCACGTCAAAAATATTTTAAAAAAATGTAAATACATATCATTTATTTTTATATATATTATATCTCAATCTTTAATATCACATTAAAAATAATATTATTATTAATTTTTTAAAAATAAAATATACCTGTCAAACATATAAATATTTTAGATTAGTGAATATTAAATTTTTTATATTAAATATATAAATGCATAAAAATTATATGTTAAGCATATAAATTTTTTAATATTTGATTGTTGATTACCCAATCAACTATTTTTTATTTTAAACCAGATAATCATATTTTTAAGATGATTGCGATAAAAAATAATAATAATAAATTGTTAAGATCAATGCAAGATAAATCCATTAAATAGATATATCTATACGTGTAAGCAAATAAGTGTACTTAACAAATTATATAATATTAATTTATATTTATATAATTAATTAGATTTAAATAAAATTTTAAAAATTCATCATATAAATAAACAAATTTAAAAATGTCCCATTTTGTATTCAAATTCATAAATATAATCATTTGTTGTTTAACAAATAGTTCTATAAAAATGGAATAAAATACAATTTACTGATGACTTAATTCACGTAAAAAATTATTTGAAGCTGTTTGATTTAGTTGACAGATAAAAATAATGACACCTGTGATCCGCCGCTTCGAGCAGGAAGAATGAAAAGTACATACCGAAAATGTTTTATCTATCTTTTTTAACGCTTAAGCAAATAATCACAAATTTATGATAATCAGTGCCCTTGAGATCGATTCTCGTCACGGCAAGAAAAATACATAAATTCAAATGAAAAAAATTTATGAAAATATCAATCAACTTTATGTTATAAAAAATGTGCGATATAACATAAATTCAAATGAAAAAAAATTAACTCAAATTAGATTTTATATTCGTTAAAATTATTTTAAAATAAATATAACATAAAGATTAATTAATTAATTAATAACATATTATAATAAATAAATTTAACATATCAAAAGATCAAAATAGGTGCCCGAACTCAAAGATATTAATTTATTGAGAAAAAGTTGTTCATATAAAATTTTCCCACCAACAGAGAACTGCAGTCATAACAGATAAGAATAGAAAATATAGACCAGATAATTTTTTTGATTGTCTGTTTTATATTAGTAATTTGTTAAATTATTCTGTTAAAATAAATTTTAAAAAGAGTTACCGGAAGATTTTTAGTTGTTTCATTTTTAAAGATTTTATCCTCTTTTAAGTTCAGGGTTTAGAAATACAAGATTTTCTAAATATCCTGAAAATGCAATTCAAATACAGGCAATCAAACAGCCTCTGAATAATAAATAATTAATGAATCACTAACTATAATTATTAAAGAGCAAAACAAGATTTAATTAGGATAATTAATTATTTTGAGTTTCTGATGCATTAAGAAATTTAATCATAATAAGCATTTATAAATTAAATTTGTTTGTTATTTTTGATATCAGAGAGATTTTTATCTTATTTTGGAATTTAATTGAAAAAATAAAATCAGACAAAATATTTATTTATTGAAAAATGTTAAATACGTATATAAACAAAAAAATAATAATTAATAATTCCAAACATGATCTCTCATAGGGGTGCATGTGTGTCAGTTAAGCGTAAATTTAAGCTTGAAATAAAATAGGATTTTAAGTAAAAAGAAGTAAAATGTTTCGAAAATTATTTTTATAATTGGGCTCTGTCCCTTAATTTTACCAACAAATAAAAAAGAAATATTTTTATTTTTATTTTTATCAGCATCACAATTATTCTTTTTGATGCATTTTCCGCGTCTCCCTTGCACCACTCTCCGTGTTATGATAACCAACATAAGACAGTAAAATCGCAGCAAACCCACTTCTCCCTCCTGCACTTGTCTCCCCGCAGAACCTTCGCCTTAATGCTTTCTTCTCCAGCCATTTTCTTCTGCACAGTTTAAAAGCTTGCCCTTGTTTAAGAGGAAATCAAGAGCTCGAGATCTGTAGGAGAACATCAGCATGCGCTCAACCTCAACCTTTACTCACTGATGTCATAAGCCCCTCGAGGTACATTTTCTTTCTCCGGCCGCTTTCGCCTTCATTCATCTATCATTTAGTACATATGTTCAATGTATCAACCGTTGTTATTGCTGATCTATCATATAAAGTTGCTTAGCGTAGTTACTGCTAGCCGAGAATACTGCGTAAAGTTCATTGTCGTTAGGCTTTTGTAAAGTGAGCTTTTAAAATAATAATTTCAGATTCAAAATTATTTTCGAAGAAAAGAAAAGAAACAGATGGAACTTGGGAGAATGATCTTCGCGAAGGACTTTCACTTGAACTCTTGGCATTGTTTTGTTTTTATTTATTTTATTTTTTTGGTTTTGATTTTTTTAGAGGCTGTTTGGGATCAATTTTATTTTCTATTTCTTTTTTATTTTTATATTGTTTTCAAAAATATATTTATTTAGAGTATTTTTTATATGATTTTTTTTCTTAACAATGGTTCTTTACATTTTCTGGCCACTTTCTACAATAAAAATTTTAGTTTAGCAAATTTGATTCATCTTTGATGGTTTTCCACAAGCTCACATTTACTTACTAATCTACGGCAATGACATCCTCATAATAAGGACTAACCATTAATTCATTTTAGCCCTCAATCCACATCTTCATGTAGCATTCCATCTAAAAATTCATAACCCAATCTCATACTCTTAAGAAATCTAAAGTTTAACTACACCAACTATGTATTTTATAACTTAGGAGAGATATGCTATAGATATAGTTCAAAGGGATAGAATGCTATATCATAAAACACTATAAAATCTTATTCTTATCAAAAAAAAAAAAATGATCTTACAATTGAACAAAACTTTATCAATCCTTATCTTTATTGCCAGCTAAAAAAGCATTGATATCTCACCATGAATAAACCAAACTTATTATGTCAATAAATGTTTCAGCCACTTAACTAACACTTCTAATTACTCAAAAGACTTCTCAAATGCATCAAAAGCATTGTCCGGCTTGGTTAATCCATCCATTATGTTGATTTGTTTTTCATTCCATATGCTAATTCTACTAGGTTAGAAATTCATATGATAGAAAATCTATGATTATTTCTTATTTATTTCCTTATAATACATTGATTTCCTAAAGTGTTAAAAGTAGTTGATAGAGGCATAATCTTTTACCAAAGCAAAATACAAGATTTTAGTAGTAGCTACCATGGAAATTATATGGCTTTATTGCTTGCTTCATGACTTTCTAGTGTTTCTTTAGAAGCCCACACCACCTCAACATAATAAAATTCTAACTAATAGTCATACAAATATCCCAATATTTCATGTTCACACAAAAAAAAACTAAAATTTAATGCATTTATTTAAAAAGACATCCTCAATAAGGGAAATTATTATTCTTTACATCAATACTCAAGACCAACTTATTGACATTCTTACTAGGGTCCTCATTATAGCCCTCATTATAGCACATATTCACCTCATTTGGGATAAATTGACACTCCAAACATGGTCCGTCACATTGTGGGGAGGTGATTACCATTCTTATCAAAATCAAGGGGTGACAACATCTATATATAAATCATCCCTACCCTTATAATTTGATGTCATTAATAGTACGCTAAATATTCCTACAAGTTAACCTGACCCATATGATTTAACAACCTTACCTTCATAGACATTAAATAATAATTACACTTTATACCTTTAGCTTCAAAAATCTAGCATATTATATCATTTTAATGCATTAATGAATTGAATCAAAATTAATATTCTACTTTACCATTATGAGCTCTACTTTCTCCTTTCTATTTTTTTCAACTCTATCTCTTCTATTTCTTCTTGATGGGATGTGACCATTAATAATAGAGAGCATTATGAAAATTAATAGTTTTAATTGAACATTCTTACATTAAAATATATTTACCAATTACAAAGATATTTAATTACATAGAGCTTTGGCAAAATTATTATAGATTTTATAGTCACTTATTTTTTGCAATTAATTACACTCATATATTTCTCTCTTTCGTTTTGGATGATTTCTCACCATGAATATCGATGAAACGTTAAGAAGTTATGATTATATGCTTATTAATCTCAACAATTTATTTTTTTAATTGCTCTACATTGCATAAAATATTACTTTATCTAGTTGTACTTGAATGACTATTCATCATAACTATTTCTTTTGCTTTGCACAGATTATAAAATGGAAGATACACCAGGGATTATGGAATTCACAAATCTTTTACGATCTATATATTGGAATTGGAGTGCATATACAAATGACGAATGGAAGGGTGTTGAAGTCATTGTTATTCTTGTTTCTTCATTTGACAAGGTGCACTCAAAAATTTTTGATATGCTTTATGGAGTTGGAGTTCTAGATTTTATTGTCATGTCAAGAACTCATATTATAATGGGTGGCACATGGAATGAAGGAAAAAAAATACCTATCATTAGCCAATTTATAAAGAAAGCTATTGGAACAAAGGTTGTTATTAAAAATGAGAGTTCAACCTATGATGTTAGAGATGCAGTGATAAAGATGATGGATATTTGTGGGTTTACAGAAGAATATTCTAGTAGGATTCATTAAAGAGATGACGGATAGAGATCAATCGATAAAAAAGATTGATTGGATTGAAATTAGCGATGCTTACTTCAGGTATGTGAAGTTTGTTAAATGATATTTTGTGGAATTTACATGCATACTACCTAATTCTTATGTATATTAATATCTAACATATAAGTTTTGATATTTACTTATCTAATATTTTAGTGACACAATCACATTAAAATATATGTATATAAATTTGTATTATATTTAATATTAGTGATAATTTTTGATGTGATATTAAATATTTGATCTAAATAAGTAAATATAAAGTTTTGGTGTTATATATATGAATACATGAGAATTGGGTGGTATGTATAAAAATCTTGCTAACACTTATTACTATTGATAAAAGCTTTTATTGCATATGTCCACATAGCCAAATAAATTATATTATAAGAGTTAATAATTTAAAATTATTAATTTTCAATATTGCATTAAATATGGGACATATTTAGTTTCTTAATTTTAAAAAGTGGATCAAAATGGAATCACACAACATTAATGCAAGTGCACTTTATCTAAAATAAGAATAATATTGAATAACTAGAAATTTATTTATAGAGAACATAAAATTATGATTTATTAATTTATTAAGAACACGAGACAATGGTTTAGGCTAAACTTAAAATTTTGATTTTTGAGTTGAGTTCACCTTTACTAATTGATACTTCTTATCTTTCTATAACAAATCTTTTTTTTTTTCTTATCATCTATCTAGGATGACAGATATATGTGTTGGCACTCAAATTCGATTGGATGCATTATTTGGATTGTGGAGAAAAAAAAAATGATATTTGGCAAGGAGTTCAAGTACTTTTACTTTATTTTCCAACCAGTGGCATTTGTCCTACATCATTCAAATTCCTACAATGGTTAGCTTGTGATAAATTGGGTGAGATTACTATTCAGGATACATACATTTTACTCTCTCCAATGGATATCCATATCTTTTGTAATGAAACTATTCATGACCGGCTAAATCCTTTCCTTTCTATTGCCATGAGCTTGGGTTTTAATGTGAAATGGATAAAGAAAAGAAAAATTCCAAACTTCAAATATTCAAAGACTTGATAAATGTCTCATTATTGAAATCGAAAATTAAAGTGGGATATATCGCAAAAGATCTACCGATGACAATGCTTCCCACAGATCTATTGTCTTCAAGTAAAATTCATTTGAAAGACATTAGTATTGGTATTGATGATGTTTTGAAAAAGGTAAATTTTGTCATTTTAATTTAATTTTACTAAAGAAGTAATTAATAATTATATTTTTTTTCAAACTACTATATTGTTGATCTTAATTTTGTATATTTTTTTTTTTCAGATGTGCAGTGCTGGACTAGCAATGTGTGGTGCTGGCTAGCAATTCAATAGTAAGTATTTGCTAGCTTTTAAAACTTATATTGGATCATGTTATGAAAAGTTGGTATTATATCTCGACTTTTTTGAGCATAAATTGCTTAGTTATTTACTCATATAGTTTGTATTATTAATATATTTTAATTTCTTAGTATTATTACACTATTATATAACAATTTTGCAAAATATATTTAAATCTTGTTTATATGATATGCAGATATGATTAATTTTAACCATTTGGTTTAAATTAAAGAGTTTATTATTTTGAACTTGTACATATGAATCATCTTAAAGATCTTGAAAATTGTAATATTGATTTCAAAAACATGCCTTTATAAATTATATCAAGTGTACGTTTCTAACTAAAACTATTACCCGTACGATACATTACCCATGAAAAACTTTCACATACAATTTCTCGTTTGGATGGCTAATTGCGTCCTTAGAATCTTGTATAAATATATGCACAAAGATTGTACGGTTGGAAGGAAAACAATTTGCTGTTATATTAATGAATGTGGATTCATTGATCTTAAATAACCGATATATGCAACATAGATGAAAATATTGATTTTAATGAGAACGAATCAATCATTATTCCTCATTTGATATATCAGAATACTGTAATGTACAGTTCTTTTCTTATCATAGATATGTATAAATAAAACAATTTTATTTTGTGCTTGGTTTATGTTTTAGGAAGACAAAGGCTAGCAGGCTGCGAAGGCATGAGTGGTTCTACTTTTCAACTTCAAATGAAGTTAAAATCTCCTTACTTGCATTAATGTTTTTGATACTGCACTGTCTTCTCTATTTGAGCCCTAAAGCACTTTTTTCTGTTGATGGGCGTTCTATCCACCATTTGAGATTTTAAGAACTCGCAATTCCTACGAAATATCTTGAATTGTTGTTTGATCATTCAAACAAATGTTATTAGTTCATTCTTTTGCTACGATAGTATATGAAAATTGTTATGATGTGATTTTAAGAATTGATTCAAACAATTGTTATTAGTTTGTTCGTTTGCTACGATAGTATATGAAAATTATTATGTGGTTTTAAGAATTGATTCAAACAATTGTTATTAGTTTGTTCGTTTGCTATCATAGTATATGAAAATTGTTATGATGGGGTTTTAAGAATTGATTCAAACAATTGTTATTAGTTTGTTCGCTTGCTGCGATAGTATATGAAAATTGTTATGATGTAATTTTAAGAATTGATGTGCCCACATTTAACTTTTTTCTTCCGCCTATATGAGGGTGTTAACAGTTTACTATCTTTCCTGTTTCTTCAAATAATTCTCATAAAAAAAGTAGAGCTAAATCATATGCAGATTTTGAAAATAATTTCACACCCGACAAATGTTAACCTATGATAATAACTCCAGATGGAAATTATTAATGCTGGTTTATTTAGTTTAATAAATCATACATCATCAGAACATTTTACAAGTATTTCAGATGCGATTGAAAGTATTATATGATAAGTATGTGGTGCTCGTTCCTTAATTCTTTGGTTATCAGACCGATTTAACACTGGAAACCAAATAATTTTGTATACAGTTGTCATTCTTACAAATCAAATAATTTATATCTGATTTAACACTGGAAACCAACCGACCACTCTTAATTCTTTGGGGGCTCAACACTGTTTTACTTCTTAATTTTTTATTTATTTAAAACTGTTCTGTTTTCGATTTGAAGTACACATACAAATACAAAATTAATTCATTGATCTGCAATAATTTAAAGATTTGAATTATATGCCCATTTTTTTGGCTGATACTATACTATCTTTGATCATTTATTAATCCATAGATATGTAATGTGATGCTAACGAGGTGATTAATTAAGAACTTCGCTGTTAATTAAAATGATAGTTAATAGATATATTATTACATATAAATGAATTACTTAGATGCTAACGTGGTTTTAACTACGTTCTTCACTATTAATATTTCTTAACTGAATCGTTGGAAACTAATTAAACTTTTCTTCGATAATATAAATTTAAGATAATTAATTTATTTACCCATTGTACTTTGTAATTAATTAACGATTGGAGTGTTTATTTAGGATAATTTCTGTTTAGATGGACGATTAAAAAATAAATTGGACTTACTGAACCAATTAACAGTTAATATAATAAAGTAAATCTCACTAATTGATTGACTGATTAATAGTTACTCTATTTTAATTATGACTTGATTGTGACGTAGTTAGGCTAACAAATACTTCATTATATATAACTAAATTTTAATAAAATGACTAGTTTACAATTAATAGTCATCCATAAATATTTTATAATGTTATATTGGTGTGATCTTCAAACTATTTTTAGAGAATTTGAAAGAATTGAAGAACGATGAATATATAAAATGTGTATTGGGAGTTCGATTATTAAAATTTTAAGGATTTCTTGTTTATTATCATGGTGTTAATTAATTGAGGTATTCACAAGAAAATGGGTTTTAGAGAAGGTTTATTTTAAAATTTGTCTAGAAAATATCAATTATTTGTTGCTTTAACAAAAAAACAATATCAATTTTTATTAGGATAAATCTTGTCAAATTGTCTTTGATAATATTAAAAAGGTAATTTTTTTTAGACCAAATAATATTGACATCATTAATACTAAGAAAATCCTTGATATTATATATAGTAGTTTTTCATGAAATAGTTGGAGCATTGCTAAATTATGATCAAAGAAAAAAATGAATGCTTATTTTATCTCTATTATTGATTTATCCCCACAAAGATGAAATATTTTCTCATAGGAAAACATTAGTTAGCATTAATATTTATAGTTTAAAAGTTAAGACATTACATGTTATCCCATTAAATTTTTATAATCTCTTGAGTCAATATGTTATAAATTTGATGACTATGCAATGATTATGTTGAAGCTTAATATAACATGTGTCTCTATAAAAGCGATGAAGGGGAAGGATTGAGCATATTTCATCTAGTCCATCTTATTATAATAGATTCCCCATTAAAGATGATTTTCTAATAAACAAATTTTATCAATAGAAAATAAAGAGTCAAAAATTATATTTTGAAGAGATTTATCCATCAAGATGGATTCTAATAAAATTCCATGAGTGAAAATAAGAATTAGATTAAATTTTGTATCACTTGATGGAGGAATTATGAGATACTTTAAATCATTCCTCATATAAATAACAAAGTTGAATATGAAGCTCTTTTATGATCTTGAATTAGTTATCCAAATGATTATTATAAAAATCAAAATTTATGGTGATTCTTAACTTTCAAAATCTGATTTGTATGCTTATCATTAGGATGTAATGTCACTACTCTAAAACATTATGAATGTTACTTTAATCAGAGCACCTTAATGTCAATATTTTAAGTAGATTCTTTGGCAAGACTAGCCAAAGAACTTTCTAACCTAGGTGAAGATGTCATTCATGTAGTGATTTAGAATAACCAAATTTTATCTCCTTCCAATTAAAATAAAGAATAAATAGAATCATAGAACCTTGTGTTGACCTCTTGTAGTTTGTAAAAAAGTTATTGGAGATAAGTATTTATTGATTGCCTTAAGAAAAACATTCCCTCTAAATATTTTTTTAACATCTCAAATTTAGAAAAAAGTGTCTTTTTATAAAGTAATAAATGATATTTTGTATTGACTATCATTCAATTAAATGTGGCTTTGAAATTTATAAAAAGAGGATGCCAAAAAGGTTATGATTGAAGTTTATGATGACTTATGCTGGTCCCATCAATCCATCTTAGGAATGAAACTTAAGATTAAAAGGTTAGGTTATCATTGATTTACTATAACATAATATTATATGAATTAAAAGATGGCACTAGTGTCAAATTTATGGTCTAGTTCATCATGTGCCTCTTACACCCAATTATTTCTTAAGCCATTTAAAGTTGTGGAACTGATATAATATGACAAATAAAACCTCCTTCTTGTAAAGGTCATAGATTTATACTAGCCACCATTGACTATCTTTTAAAGTTGGCTAAAGAATACAAGGAATCAAAGCATACAATATGCTTCAATTTATTCGAGAACATATAGATTATAGATATGGCACACCTTGCCTTGTAATATCTATTAATCGTATGACTTTCAAGAGCACTAAAATCAATAAGCTTGCCTAACACCATAACACTAATTATTGGCCATTTATTATCTTAATGCTAATGATTTTGGAAGATCCCAAAAGAAAATATTGATCAACTTTTTAAAGGAAGTTATATCTACTAATAAACAAGAATGGCATGTCAATTTGTAAGAAGCCTTGTGAGCTTGTAGAACCACTTACTAAACTATTGCATAAGCAACTCCTTATGCATTAACCTTTGGGTTGGAAGCAAAACATCCATTGAAAGTTGAGTTACCATCATTATGCATAACTATTAGTACCAAATTTAATGACCAACAAAATATTTGACTTTGATTATGAGAGTTGGACAATCTTGATGAGCTTAAACTTTAGCCCAATAAAGCCATGAGTTGTATCATGCTCGAATAACATAAGCAAATTATAAATTTTTTAGATTTAGAACATTTACTATTGGAGACTTGGTATTAGTTTTGAGAAGGCTTATAGAGACTGAACACTAATAAAATGATAAATTTGAACCTATTTAGGAAGATCTATTGGTAGTTAAGAAAGTGTTAAAAAGGAACTTAAACTTTAGGCTCAATAAAGCCTTGAGTTGTATCATGATCGAATAACATAAGCACATGATAAATTTTTTAGATTTAGAACATTTACTATTGGAGACTTGGTATTAGTTTTGAGAAGGCTTATAGAGACTAAACACTAATAAAGTGATAAATTTGAACCTATTTAGGAAGATTTATTGGTAGTTAAGAAGGAGCATAAAATCTTTTAGTGGAAAGTTATGGCATTAAAATGTTGCTTCTTATAGATGGCCATTTTAAAAAAAGTATCATTATTAATTATGGTTCCTTATTTTTTATATACAAAAAATTCCACTAGGAAGGAGCTATTTGCAACCTTTTTATGTCAACTTTTGACATCTATATTATGTAAACATAATTCTTTTAAAATTTAAGAAAAATGAGTAGAAAATTCTTAACTTTATACCACTTGTATAGAAACATGAACCATAACATGACACTTTAAGTAGGTTTTTACATTATTAACCAGCTTGAAAAAGAGTATTATTCTCTATTGGTTAGGATTTATGCATATTTCTCATTTCTCCTAAGAAGATTAATGTTCCAGTTCCTCCATAGTGTCTAGAGGGAGTAGATGTATGCTAATATACCCACTCCCAATGTTACCATTAGTCTTTCTCTTAGTGTATCAATTGCTCTAAAATGAGTACATGTTAGGACAAAGTGCTAAAATACCTTCTTTAGATAGAAGATGTTATGTTTTCATAGATAATGGATGAGGTATTAGGCATACTTATACAAGCAAAAGTTCAAGGCACTATCTCTAAGTCAAAGTTGATTAATGAGTTTTACTATCTCAAGCATGTTAGTTGTAAAATCTAACATGATCACTTTTTGTTACGAGCTCTTAGAGGCCCCTATGAGAGTGTAGTTTTATGAGTTTATAGTATTGCACCATATACGAGGACTCTGAATGTAGCTCCTACTGCCTTCAATTGAGACAAGAGAGTTTATTATTGTTGCACATTAAGATGGGCTTGCAATAATTCTAGCAAATGCTTGGTTGATCGTAATTTGTAAAAATGTTAAATACTAACTATTATTGTATGACATATGAGTTTGAAGTTCTAATCAAAAGGAGAAAGCAATTAGTTATATAATGTTTGTACACTTAAAGCAACCCATAAATAAGGACACTTGATTAAAGAACCAAGACCCCAACATGAAAGCTTACTCATAGAAGCCCAGCTAAGAACTTACCCAAAAGGACAACCATCACAACTCATTAGCTTGGTTAGTGGAACTTAGTGGCCACTATAATGCTTAAAATGTGAGGATACCACACAGATCTTAAAGATTCATATTTGATTAATCAAATGAAATAACCAAAAATACTCAAAATAGGTAAATTTAATGCATTTTAAAATATATCTAAATTTTTCACACACCCCAAAATCATCATCTATATTTTATAAAGTTTTATTCTCCATTTTAATCATTTCAACATATGGAAGTCATACCAAATATAGTTAAATTAATAAATATAAATTAACTTAATTTGTTAATTAATAAAAAATTAATTTAACTTTACTTTTTAATTGAGTTGCTATTAATTATTATTGAATTTTCGATTTCCACTAAGTAGTGCATATAATGAGCATACTAGATTTAGTGGAAACAAAGCTAGTGTGGAGTTTTTATTTGGAACACCACATAGACCTTATTGGTTCTTAGTTAGGTAATCAAATGAGTCATTAAAAATAATATAACATCTTAAGAGATAAAATATCACCCTATAATTGATTCAATCACTTAATACACTCTAAGACTGATGGGTCTACAAATTCTAGAGATTCTTTTTCCTAAACTACATGGATGAAGTAGGACAAAGTTTATTTTATACCCGGTCCTTAGTTCCCTTTCAGGCAAACCCATAAACTTAATTACATCTTAAGAGAGAGATAATCCCTCCTAAGAAAACTTTCGATTAAGGAAATTAGATTATATCTCTATAAATTTCAAAGTTTAAATTAAGATTGTTAAATATAAACATTAAATGGGATAGATCAAAAGGAACACTTCATTTTGAATTCTAAATTAGAAGAAGTAAAAGGTGCTTTAATACTAGGAAACCTAATATGCAACTCAACTTATTCTATGATTGACCTTTATATCTTTGAAAGAGAGATTTATTTTATTATGAGTTAACATTCTATTAGAATATTAGGACTTAGATTTAGAAGCACAAGACTGTACAAAAGCTTAATAGATCAAGATTTAATCTTGTAGCAAAAAAGAAACAAGATGCTTCAAATCTTATGTCTAAGAGTGCTTCTAGTATAAGTTAGAAGCTCAACTTAATATAGTAGAGAAATTGGGATGTATTGGTTCCTTCTCATTTAAGAATATGAACCTGTCATGACTCATTTGGATTTAGAACCCACCTGGTAGTGTTGCCAGCTAACACCACCTATTTTGTAAAATCATGTGGCCAAGTCTTATGTAAATGCAAGATGGCATGCTATTATTGATTAGGAAAGAGACTAAGAACCTGGACTTACTCCCTAACCCTAAGATCATGATTAGTGTAATATGCTAATGCAATAATTTCATAACTTTCTTGATTTTATTTTAAGGCTTTAGGTATATGAATCATGCTTACAATAAGATGAAAATATAAATAAGTCATAGACTAAATCAAAATAGAAGGTAGACTTTCTCAAGAAGGGCGGTCATCCTCGTAGGTAAGATGTCCCCTTATGTGCAATGAAAGAAGGATCCAATTTATGGAAGATGGAGAAAATTGTAAGTATGATTCATAACTTCTAATGAATTTGAGTTGCTTTTAATATTTATATCTAAGGCTTTAATTTTGAGAAGTTATGAGTTAATTATTTTTGTATTTGAGTTATTTAATTAAGTTGAATAGAAAAATTGATTTTATCCTCTAAGCTTATCGCATAAACTAAGCTTTCGCATTAGCACTTAAAATCAAAGAAAGAAATCTATAAAAACATGGCAGTCTAATGTACACCCAAAACAAACACACAATAAATAAATAAATTACTAAAAGAAAGGATGGTGTGGCTGGCTCCATTATATACTCTGGAAGAAAGAAAAATGGGTAGCTGAGTTCTGTCATTATATAGCCTTTTGTAGAATTAAAAGTTTTGATCTATGGGGTATTCAGTTGACTTTTTTTTTTCAAATTATCTCTTTTTTAGAAACCTCCTTAGGCTCCTTTGGTGATGACCAACTTATTCAATTAGCTCCTACTAATCTTAAACTATATAAATCCTAACTTAGTTATAAAATTAAATTAAAATTTAAAATTCCAAAATAAAATCTTAAGCTCTACAAAATATAGGTTAGTAAAGTACACAACACCTATAAATTACACATCAAACACAAACCTATCCTCTTGGGCAATGTTTAGACTTAAGTAATGCAACACCTACAAGAAAATGACCTTAATGTTAATTTTCTTATAATAATTTTTTTTATTAAGGATAACCTCCTATAAAAAATAATGTTAATCTAGAAAGAAACCACCAAACATCTAGATTTAGAGGGGAAATAGTCATAGACATCTAGACTAAAATAATACACCACAAAATAAGAAAAAGAAATCATCACATCATAAACAAAATATCAACCTAACCTAATTATAGGGTTGGTGATCTGAAATCTAGTGTGTTGAATGGGGCTAGTGTGCTAAGACTGCACTAGGCTTTATTAAGTTCAAGTTTTGATTTCAATCTAACATTTCGTTTAATTTACTGTTGGGTGATTTCACATACAAATTTAAAATGCATTTTAAATGTTAATTTATTTATGTTGTAGTTGATTCTGAGATTTTTAAAGTGAAGAAGAAAATAGGTTTTGTTTGAGATAGCACCACATTTCAATCAATATCCTAATCCTAATAGAGTAAGCTTTTTATCAAAGGATAAAGCATTACCCTAAAATCTAAGCCTTCCAAACTTAATGAATTTGATTAAGTTTAATTGAATTTCATTTGTTTAGTTTACTTTTTATAATTTTACTTTCATAGGTACGTGCCATTATTAAACCAATAATTCGAGGTATCAAGACCTCCTCCATACTAGTAACCCTATGGCATTAGGTGTCAATACTATATACCTTGTGATCCATATTGAAAAGTTTATATTTAGTATTAGTTTCAATTAAGATTTGTCTTTAGATTAACCTTAGAGTTTGAGAAATATAATTTAATATTTAAAATTTATAGATTTAATTGCATTCATTTTGGCTTGTTTATAATTTCACTTAAGTTTATTATAACTTGATTAAAATTTAATTACTAATGTTTAGTTTTAGGTTGATTAAATTGGTTCCTTTTTTATTTAAATTTAATGATCTTTTTATTTTATTAAGGTTGAATGTTAAAATTTAAATTTAAGTTTTGTTCCTTCTTTAGTTAAGTTTATTTCAATTTAAATTTCAATTCACATTTAATCTATTTACTTAGGTTTCATTTAAAGATTTATTAAACTTTTGTTTTTATTACTTATTGATTCATACTGATTGATTTTAGTTTAATTGTTGTTTGACTTTTATGATGTTATGTTTTGATGAAATTTAATTTATTTAATTCTTTAGTTTATGTGTTTATGTTACTTAAAGATGTTTTTTTGAGTTTATTATTTAATTTATATGATTTTTTGATTTTTTATTTAAAATTTTCAGTGTGTTGTAATTCAATTCTCTTTAACTTATAATTCACTTAATATAATCCTTTACTTAGATTTACACTTAAGAGTTTATTAAGTTCATTGTTTTTTTTTTATATGTTTTATGATGTTTAAGTTATTATTATTATTATTTGGGTTTTATAATTATATGATTTGATTGATTATATGTTTTAAGATAATTAAAAGCACTTTCTATAAATTTTCTCTTAAACTAAGTTTATTTAATAATGATTATGAGGATTCATTTTTTATTTAATGATATATTTTTTTCATTAGGGATTTTATAGCAATGAGTTACTTAAGACACTAAGGGTGAGTTGGACAACTTTTTAGCAACTTTATTTTTCAGAAAGCAACTACAACTGCATTTGGTTATAAGTTTTTTGGTTAATTTTTAGAATATTTTGTGGTGAAAAGCAATTTTTAAGAACCAGAGATGTAAAATTATGGTGCTATCAGAAAGTTATTGTTTAAATATATTTAAAAAAAGAAAATATTTGCAAGAACCACAGTAGCTTTTCGAAATGCTGCTTCCCGACAATGGCTTTACAACTAGCTTTACAAAAAGCTATAGCTACCACAAACAAATCTTAAGTCTAACCTATTCAATTCAAAATTTCTTAAAACCATGTTAAGAGTAATTAAATGTTCATTTTTTAGGTTGATTATTATATTTTACTTTAGTTAAATTTATTTTCATTTAAGGTTCGATTGATTAATTATATTAAGTTTCATTAACATATGTAATTTATGTGGATTATGTTGGTTTTATTGCTATTTGAATTTAATTTAATTAAGGGTATTTTAGTGATTTTGGAGTTTATTGCTTTGTTGAATTTTAATATGATAATTTATTTACATTGGTTTGGTAATTCATCTATTTTGATTATGTGAATCTAATATTTAGTTTGACTAATTCTGATTATATTTGATCCAATTATGTAATTGAATTATTTATGACTTAGTTTGATTTGATTGATTTGATTTAACTTGTTGAATGATTAATTGAATATGTATGTTTAGTTTAGTTGATTAATATAACTAAAGTTTATTTAATTTAACTTATCATTTAAGTGACCTGACTAGGTTAAGTTAATGTTTATTTAAAGATCATCCAAGTTTTGAGAGATCAATTCAATTGGATGATTAATTAAAGGTTTGGTTGAGTGATTGACTTATTGATTTGATGAAAGGTTATTTTAGTATGTATTTTTTAAATAACTTACTTAATCTAACTTAATAAAATAATTGATCGATTTACTTAAAGTTCAATTAAAGGTTTAAATGACTAAAGTTCAATTAGACAATTTGATTTAATTAATTGGATTGGATGTTTTATTTAATTGGAAGTTGATTGAATGACTTAATCAAACATTGGTTGTTGATTAATTGAACTGACCATCTTAACTAAAGTTTAATTATGTATCACTCAAATCTAATGATTAAAGTTAATTAAAGGTTTATGTTTAGTTCAAGTTTTATTAATGAATAATTTATCTTATTTTGTTTAATTAGTTTGATTGAATTGTATTTACTTTGGTTTAGATTGGTTTGATTAGAGTTCAATCCCTAGTTATTTAAGTACATTATGATTAACTCGATTAAAGTGTGATGAATGATTAATTAAATATTTATAATCAACTTAATTAATTAATTTCTATAGTTAAAGTTTGACTAATGATTATCTTAATTTATCTTATTAATTTATTAAGATTGGGTTAACTTGGTTAAATCTTTGATTGACTTAATATAATTTAAGCTAATTTAAGTTTATGATGATTACTTGATTTATGTGATTATCATGATTAAAGGGGTTAATTAGAAATTAGCTAATAATTATATTAAACAAGATTGATTTGATTAAACTTTAATAAATGTTTATGATGATCTTATCTAAGTGTTTAAATTAAGTTAACTTGACTTAAGAATTATTTTTGATATGATTAATTTAACTGATTTATTTATTTTAATTTAGTTTAATGATTAAACAACTTATATTGAATTTTCATTCTTAACTTAGCTAAGGGTTGATTTAAGTGATTATCTTCATTAAAAGTTGATCAATTAATCATGCTTAATTTGATTGAATGATTAATTCAACTAATATTAGATTAGTGATTAATCAAACTTTAATTTTATTAAATGATTGGTTTGATTAAGAGTTTAATTAAGTTGAATCAAATCTAATTTGATTAATAGTTTAATTAAAAAACTTAATTCATTTAATGATTAATTGAACCAAATCTAATTAAGTGAATGAAAGGTTAATTAATTATTAGTTGAATTAATTATAATTGATTTGGTTAAATTGTTCATTTGATTGGGATTAAACTAATTGACTGAATTTTAATTTAGCTAAATGGTTAACCTAACTAGATGATTAAAGTTTTATTTGTCTATTAATTAAATTTATCATAAATATTCTAATTAAAAGCTAAACTTAGCTAAGATTAATTAAGTGATTTCTTTAACCAAGGGTCAATCATTGATTAATTAAATGAGACATGATTAGTTTAATCAAGTTTAATTATGCATTGATTATGATTGTTCTTTAATTAAATTGGTTAAGGATTGATTTGGTAAATTATTTTATTTAAGATGATTTAAGTTGAAGCTTAATTTAATTTAGTTTTAGTTTAATTAATGTTTTGATTAATAATTGATGATTTAAGTTGGTTTGGTTATGTTTAGTTTGAAACTTAATATTAATTCTTGTTCCACATAGTTAATTTAATTAATTTTTAATTATTGATTAACTAGGTTTAGTTTAGTTTAAATTGAAAATTAAGTTAGGATCGCTTAATTTAATTAAGGTTTTGTTAATAAGGGTTTAATTTATCTCGAATTTTCCCCAATTTTATAGGTTTAATATTAATTTCATTAAATTATGGGTTTGTACTTCAAAACTAAGCAACATCCGATATGCTTTGATTTAATCCTTGAAGTTTTTATATTACATGGGTCTTAATATAGATTTCAATCTTTAAAAAATTTAAATTAAATGTACCATTAATTTAGGTGTAATTAAGGATTGATTATTTTGAGAAAAACCTAAATTAATCTAAAATTATCAAATTAAAATTAAGGAATTTATTTTTATTCAATTCCTTTTGAAATATGAATCTAGAGAGGGGTCATTTGTATATTTTGGTTTACTTGTTGATTTATTACAATTTTTGAAGTTGGATGTAACTAAGTTAATTAATTAATATTAATTAAGCCCCAAATTGATGATTTTATAATTCAATGAGATTCAAAGGGTTTAAATATTTTTCTTAAGTGCTCTAATGTCAATTAAAATGTTTTGAACTATTTTAGTAAGTTTTCATAATTTTATTAATTTTCAATTAAAAATAAGTTATTTTAAAAATCATTAACTTTTAATCCATTCATCATTTTGCTTAAAATTGTATGACTTGGAACTTTAACACTACCTTTCGATTATAAGTCCAGATTTGAAAAGTGGAGGGTTCCGATAGGTAGTCGACAACAAGTGTAAAACTTGTCGAAATAATCATGACATGACTCCTTTAAAATATTGTGTTAATGTTAGGGCATCCCTTGGAAGTGACAAGTTGTATGGCCTGAATACAGTGAAAAGTGTGCAAGGGCCATTGCATCGGTGCCTTGGTGCAGTGTTAAATAAGCAATGGTTCCCACATTATGGACGAATGCGAGCAAAGAAGTTAGTCTATGAAACTAAAATTAGGTAAGGAACTTAGAATATAGGTACTCTTACAGTAAATTAATGAAATTAATAAATATTATGGTTCATAGGAGGATAAATATTTTATATATTCAAGAAACTAAATGGGTTGGGGAGAAGGAAAACGAGATTAATAGTTTTAAACTTTGGTATTCAGGTAGAAGTTAAATTAGAAATGACGTATGTGTGATTATAGATAAAAGTTTGAAGGATAATGTTATAAATATTAATATATTTGGAGATAAAATTATAGCTTTAAAGTTTATTGTTGATACTAATATTGTCAATGTTATAAGTGTTTATGCTCCTCAAGTAGGTTTGGATGTAGGCTCAAAAGAAAAATTTTGGAATGAATTAGAGGGACTAATACAAAAATATAACTCTTAAAGAAAAAGTATTTATTGGAGGAGATTTAAATGGACATGTTGATAGAGTGGTAGAAGATTTTAAAAGTATTCATGGTGGCTATGGATTTGGATTGACTAATGAAGCGGGTTGGACTATATTAGATTTTGCTTTAGCCTATGATTTTGTAGTTGCTAATATTTTATTTAACAAAAGACATGAGCATATTATTACTTATAAAAATAGATCTAGTAAAACATAAATTGATTATTTTTTTATAAGAAAAATATATCATTTAGATTGTAAAGATTGTAAGGTCATTCCGAGTGAAAGTTTAAATGCCCAACATCGATTATTAGTTTTAGATTTTAAGATAAAAGATTGAAAGATAAAAATAAATCAAATTATTATCCTAGGATTAGATGATGGCACTTACGAACACTAATAAAAATATTTTTAAGAGCAAACTATAAGAGCTTAAAATTTAGGATGTTCATAAAGAAGCTAATGTTATGTGAGAAAAATAGCAAGTGAAATTAATCAAGTTGTAAAAAATGTGCTTAGAGAATCAAAAGGAAAAGTATCTTTTAATAAAAATAGTTGGTGGTGGAGTTAGAATGTGCAAAAAAGATAAGAAATAAGAATCATTGTTATAAAACTTGATATAGATGTAAAACATGAAAAATTGGGAAAGATATAAAGTGGCCCACAGAGATTCTAAGAAAGTAATCTATGTTGCAAAAAATTTTACTTTTAGTGATTTATATAATAGAATGGATACTAAAGAAGGTGAAAGATGTATGTATAAGTTAGTCAACCAAAGAGCTAGGAAAAGTAAAGATCTAGTATAAGTGAGGTGTATTAAGGATAAAAATCATAAAGTGCTTTTCTTAGAAAAGGATATTGAAATTAAGTGGATGAGGTATTTTTATAAACTTTTCAATGAAGGATATGAAAATAACATTGATTTTAACAACCTTAATTTCTTAAACAAAAATAGAGAATTTTCTTTTTATCATAGTATTAGTAAATTTGAAGTTAGAGAAGCTTTAAAGAAAATGAAATATGAAAAAATAGTAAGACCTGATGATATTTTGATAGAAGTGTGGAAATGTTTAGGAGATCAAGGAATTTCTTAGCTTACAAATATTTTTAATGTTATTTTAAAGACAAAAAAGATGGCAGATGGGTGGAGAAAGAGTTTGTTGGTTTCTATATTAAATAATAAAGGTGATGCACAATAGTGTGCAAATTTTAGAGGAATTAAGTTAATGTGTCATACATTAAAATTATGGGAGAGAGTAATTGAGCATAGGTTACGATGTGATACAAAAATTTCTCATAATCTCTTTGGTTTCATGCTAGGTAGATCTACTATGGATGATATACATTTGTTAAGAGGTTTGATGGAGAAGTATAGAGAAAGTAAAGAGGATCTACATATGATATTTATTGATTTAAAGAAAATTTATGATAATGTTTCAAGAGATGTTCTTCAGAGAGTTCTAGAAAAGAAAGGAGTTAATATTGGTTATATTCAAGTCATTAAGGATATGTATACTAGAGAGGATTGACAAAATATTTTACTAATTCAGTTGGATTACATCAAGGATGAGCTTTAAGCCCTTATCTTTTTGCTTTAGTTATGGATGTTCATACTAGGCATTTACACAAAGAGTTGGTTATGATGTATAAGAAATAACCTTAGTATACTTGAATTAAATGAGAATTTGACATATAATAGGACACAATGGAGAAGAAGGATTCATGTAGCCAACCCCAGATAGTGGGATAAAGGCTTGTTATTGTTGTTGTTATTGTTGAGTAATTAAAGATATTAAATTTTTATCCAAACCCAACATAGTTACAAAATACCCAATAAAAATTGGAGATTTTAGGTTCATTAGATTTCTCTTGAAAAGATAAATCCAACAAGGGCTTATTTGTAATTTTTCATTAAATATTTTAATCTCTATGTTTTTAAAGTTTCTCATTTTTTATATTTCTTTAAACTTAAAAAGCCCTATTTTTATTTAACTTAGTTAACATTGACTTGGCACTGCATTACATGTGTCGATTGCAAATTAATCCATGTAGATGCCTGCATTACTTATGAGCGAAAACATGAGTTTAGAATAGACTGTCCGATCAAAGATTAGACTATTCAGATCAATCTATTGATCTTAGTGCTCAAATTAAATCCATCTAATATTTTAACCATAGCTCTCCATTATATTTAAAAAGGATTAGATGACTGCTACTTTGCCTTCGCCATGGGCAACAAATAAGAGGGATGAATGCCATTGCCACCACTTTAGAGCTCCAAGTTCTAGTGATTCTTACCAGAAATCCACTCCTTTTGATTCTAATAGGAGGGAAATAAAAATAAGGTTTTTTTAAGGATAAATCCTAATTTTGCATGATCTCATTGCACACAATAATAACACATAGGACTTGGCTATTGGGTAAGTTGATTACCTCACTCAATCCCAAGTTGAGTGGATTTTTTGATTTGAAATGTTCCTTAGGTCGAAGAGAAGCTTTAGAATGAATATGCCCCATTGTCACGCCGATCACCGAGGACGCCAAGCTCTGGTGTGGATTTGGTTCTTTTTTAGGTTAGTGTAGTTGGGGGAGATTAAAAGGGAGGATTTAACTTCATGAATGCCGGTTAAAGTTAAGAGAGTTCAAAGTGGCTGAGGAAGGCTCCTCTTCCCTTTTAATGGTTAACAGACACCTCCACCATTAGTGAAGGTGGGTGGTGACCCATGAGGATTTGTAACTAGGAAAAGCCTATGGGAGGTGGTTAACTGATTGGAGATCACTCTCCAAGTCATTCAACTGAAGATATGGGAAATAAGTGAGGAGACTGAAAGCTTTGTCAATTTTCTTCATTGCATTTAACTCCTCCCATTTGACTTTTCATCCATCTTTTAAAGAAAGCCTTTGACACATAATGGGTGGGTTTGGCTATTGAAAGTCTAATTTGGATTTCATAAAAAAATGATTTTGAATTTGGTTGACTTAAGTTAACCCAAATGATTTGAATTGGGTCAAATAATTTTTATGGGATCATTAGCATTAAAATTGATCTTTAATCATATCTAATTGATCATTAAAGGTCTTTTAGGATCAATGAAATTGACTGGATTTGAATCCAATTTAGTTCAACCAACTTTGTCTAACTTTGACCAAAGTGAGTCAAATTGACTCATATGATTTAATTTGTTATTTTGGGTTTAGATTAGGCTTCAAGTATGTATAATAAATCATTTTAAAAGTTTTGGATAGGTTCATTGCAATTGACCTAAACTTACCAATTTGGTCTAAATAGGTCAAATTAGATTTAATTAAGTCAAATAACCAAATTAACTTAATCATGTTTGATCTTTAGTTAAACATTATTGAGTATTTTGAATGATTTAGATCAATTAATTTTTAATTAATGTGAATTTGATTTTGAATTTGACCAATGTTGATCTAAATTAGGCTTATTTGGGCTTACTTAGGGTTAAGTGGACCAAATTGGTCAAATTGAACCCATGAGAGAGTTAGGTCATGTCCAATTATGTGGTTAAAGTGATTTGGAGTATTTAATTTGATTTAATTTTAATTTGACTAAATAGGATCTATTTATACTTACATATGTCAAGTAACCTAATAGCCTATTTGAGCTTGTTGACCTCACTTTTGGAGTGTGCTCTCAACTTCTCCATCTTAGACATAGGACTCCTCTAGACACTAAGAGTTCCTTAGTCTTAAGACACTTCTAGTGATTAGGAGAACACTTAACATAACCCTAGATACTTAGAAGAGTTAGCCATAGGAATAGGTTATGCCTTAGGGGTGTTAGGAGGACTTGCCTACCCTATAGCTTGAAGCCAATCCTTGCTTCCCTCCTTCAAACCAAACTTCCAAATCAAATCTTAAATCAATTCCAACTCAATTGAATTTATAAAATCATGAATCAATCCCAAATGAAATCTTAAATCAATTCCATTTCAATTGATTTTCTCAAATCATGAACCAATTCCAAATCAAATCTTAAATCAATTCCAATTCAATTAATTTTCCCAAATCATAAATAAATTCCAAAATTTCTAATCACGAATTAAATCTCAAATGATTAAAACCCAAGATCAATTCCAAATCAAATCTTAAATCAATTCCAACTCAATTGATTTTCTTAAATCATAAATCAATTCCAAAAGCCAAATCATGAATCAATTCAAAATAGTTGAAACCCATGATCAATTCTGAATCCAAAATCTTTCCTAAGCCCTCTGATTTCATCTTATGGACTTAGCCCAAATCTAATCCAAATCACTCCAAATTCAAAAGATTTTCTCATAACCCATTTTTATTCACAAATATAAATAAAATATAAATTCAAATAACCAAAACCAAATTCAAAACTCAAATCCAAATCCAACTTAAATCCAACTTATACTCTTTCAAGTCAAATTCTTGAACTTAGCAAAATCATTCTCAAATCAATCTAAACCTTTGAATTCTCTCTTCAAACAATCATTCCTTCAATAACATTCCCAAATATAAACATAAACTTCAATCATCAAATCAAAATCAAACTAACCCAAGTCAAACCCATGTTCACCCTTTTGACTTGAAATTGTCAAATGAATCAAAACCCATTTGACTCTAAATCACTTATAATTGGATTTATATTTCAATCATAAGTCCATATGTGAGTCCAACCAAACTTGAATCAAGCCTTGATCAAGCCAATTGACCCATTTAGGCTCACTTGACCCAAAGTGACCTAAAGGACCATTTCGAGCCAAATTCTAATCCAACCTAAACTAGATTGAACTAAGCCCATCTAAGCCTCACATTATGAGTAACAATTATCCTAGGATGATCAATAATTCAAATTGGGCCAAACCAAGTCAAACCTAGCCTTTGACCAAGTCAACACTTGGCCCAAATGAAACCTAAACTAGCCAAAATCCACCATAAGCCAAATTGATTGAAACCATTGATCTAAACCAATCCATAATCAAAATTGAAACAATCGTAGGAGGACTACTACTATCTAATCAAGTCCTCATTGCCACCTCCGAAGAGCTAGTGTTACAGAAATCTCATATTGATCATTCCATCACTTTTAATGACTTGGACTTAGAAGGAGTCCAAGTTCCACATCAAGACCCACTTGTCATTAGTGGGTGGATCGGTGACCCATATTATAATGTTAAGAGAATTTTGATTGATAATGGGAGTTCTATCGATATCTTATTTTACTCTATATTTCTTAACATGGGCCTGGTTAGGGAAAAGCTCCAACCTACTGCAGGACCATTATATGTGTTTGATAATCGCCCTGTGCGAGTGGAGGGGGTAATCACCCTTCCTGTTGTCCTCAGAGAATTTCCTCGATGAGTGACTCATTCAATTCAATTCATGGTGGTCAAGTCAGATTCTGCGTACAACGCTATCTTCAAAAGGCCACTCAAATTAATTTTTTGTGCTATTACTTCAATATCTCATCTTAAGATGAAATTTCCAACCCCCGTTGGGGTTGGAGTGGTCTGTGGAAATCAATAAATAGCATAATCATGTTACCTTAGACAAGCTCAACCACACCCTTCAGTGACCTTCAACATTGATATATTTAATTTTCGAGATAAAGACATGCCCTAGAGGACTTTGCTTGTAAAAGACTTGCTCCCTATTTCATTATTAGATGACCAACATTTATGAACAGTGCAAGTCAGATCTCTACTCTCAGATGAATAGAGAGTAAAATACATAGACTTCTTGTGCAAAAATCAAGACATCTTTGCTTGGAGTCTGACATATATGCATGGGGTCGACCCCAATGTGATCATGCACTCTCTCAAGATTGATCCAACATTCAAACTGGTCATCCAAAAGAAGCAGAGTATTTTACCTGATCGCCTCCAAGCTATTGAACAAGAAGTTAACAAGCTCTTAGAAACGGAATTCATACGAGAACTATATTACCCTACATGGCTAGCAAATGTTGTCATGGTTAAGAAAGCAAATGGAACTTGGAGAATGTGTATTGATTACACTGATCTTAACAAAGCTTGCCCAAAAGATAGTTTTCCCTCCCCGAATTGATCAATTGGTGGATGCTACGTCTGGCCATTAAATGCTCAGTTTTTTAGATTCTTACTCAGGTTACAACCAAATAAAATAGACCAAACAGATGAAGAAGCCACATCTTTTCAAACATATAAAGGTTTATATTATTACCAAGTTATGTTGTTCTAGTTAAAAAATGCTAGTGCTACCTATCAACGCCTTATGAATAATATTTTAAAGACCTCTTAGGCCACACAATGGAGGTATATGTGGATGACATATTAGTAAAAAACTTAAAAGAATCACAACATATTTCTGACTTAGAAATATTCTTTAACCTTCTTCGATGTTATAACATGCGACTCAACCCAACCAAGTGTGCTTTTGAGGTTACGTCGAAAAAATTTCTTGGGTTCATAGTCACCTACCGTAGGATTAAAGCTAATCTCAAGAAAATCAGAGCTCTCATAGATATGGCTCCTCCAAAGAATATCATGAAAGTTCAACGCTTGAATGGATGAATTGCTGCCTTATCCTACTTCTTAGCCTGTTCTAGGGATAAATACTTATCATTCTTTAAAATATTAAAGGGAGCTAAAAATAATAATTTTCAGTGGAGTGATGAATGTCAAGCTACTTTTGAGTAACTAAGAGAATATTTAGCATCTCCACCCTTACTATCCAAGCCTATCCAAGGAGAGATGTTATACTTATATCTCGTAGTCTCTTCCCATGTAATAAGCTCAATTTTAGGGCGAGAGAAAAATGCAATACAATGACCAATTTACTATGTTAGTAAAATTCTCTATGATATAGAAAGTTGTTATCCACTAGTAGATAAGATGGCTTTGGCTTTAGCTTTCTCATTAAAATTGTGTCCATACTTTCAAGCTCACACCATCGATGTTTATACCCATTTACCATTGAGGGCCATTCTACAGAAACCAGAGGCATCTAGAAGGTTAATCAAATGGTATGTAGAATTGGGAGAGTTTGATATTCATTTTCTACCCAGGCCAGACATAAAGTCTCAAGTGCTCGTAGACTTTATAGTGGAGTGCACTCTCCCTACTCCAAATAAGATATCTATTACACACCTTTCATCTCCTCAGTGGACCCTCTATATTGATAGAGCTTCAAGAAATGGTGGTGGCGAGAATCTTACTTACTTCCCCCCAACAAGATACCTTAGAGTATGAACTCCACCTAAAATTCCCTGCAACTAATAATATGGTTGAATATGAGACTCTCATCACACGATTGAGACTTTCCATCGATTGTGAAGCTCAAAAATTAATGATCCACACTGACTCTTAGTTGTCACCTCACAGTTTGAGGGAAACTTTAATGTTCATAATCCCCAGCTAGCATAATACCTTAGCTTGGTGAGGTCACTTCTTGCCCATATCAAGACACATCAAATCACATACTTCAAGAGAAGAACACTCGAGCTGATGCTCTTGCTAAGCTCACTACCTCTGCTACTAGAGATCTATTTAAGAGAAGACATGTTGAGAAAATATATTTTTCTAGTATCCAAGGGTCATGTGTAATACAAGCAATTAATGAGATGAAGGAACCTTCATGGATGGACCCTATACTATCCTCTCTACAAGAAGGGACCCTTCCTGAAGACTCAACTACTGCAACTCATCTTCAAAGACAAGCTGCAAACTTTATTATTATCGGAGGTGGACTATACAAACGACCTTTTTCTGGGTCATACCTTAAATGCCTCTCACCATCAGAGCTTGATTATGCATTAAGAGAGGTTCACTCTGGGATATGTGGAGAACACCTAGGAGGAAGGGCGCTGGCCCTAAAAATTATGTGGCAAGGGTTCTATTGGCCTACGATGAGGCAAGATGCCTTGGATTTCACAAAAAAAATGGGTGAGTTATCAGTTGCACTCTAACCTCTCTCATACACCACATATAAAGCTCTCATCCCTTCAAAGCCCATGGCTTTTTCTCAATGGGGAATTGATATCATGTGACATTTTCCAGTAGCATCAGGGCAACAAAAGTTTATCATTTTAGTTGTCGACTACTTCACTAAATGGGTGGAGGTTGAACCACTCGCTAAAATCATGGAGGCAAACACTAAATAATTTGTTTGAAAAAATATATAATATGTCGATTCGGTCTTCCTGCAAAGATCATCACTGACAATGGAACCCAATTTACAGGAAAATTCTTTACATCTTTTTGTAAAGATCTTCATATTCAGCTGCTGCATAGGGTTGTAGCCCATCCTCAAACTAATGGACAAACTAAAGCTACCAACAGAACTATACTCAAAGGGTTAAAAACACACCTCGAGAAGGCTGGGGGGCAATGGGTTGAGGAGCTATCTAATATTCTTTGGGCTTACCGCACTATATCACGAACTCTGACTGGTGAGACACCATATAATTTTTGTTTCTGCATAGAAGCTATTATACCAGTAGATATTGGGATTCCAAGTCTAAGAGTTTAATCATTCAATCACAATAATAATGAAGAAAAACTCTGACAGAACTTGGACTATTCCCCGAAACTCGGGACATGGCCCTACTTTGGAATGCATCCTACCACCAAAGGGTAGCTCTTCTCCTGAATTCTAATTTGTTGGTGTATATCTCCAAACACATTCTATCTTTAGAGTTTTAAGGCCTTAATAAGATTTCTGAGCAATGTCCATAGTCAGATCGAAGGTTCATTTCCAATAGAATTCAAGGATTCCAAGAGGCAATGTGAAGAGGTTGTGATGAGTTCACACATTCCAAAATCTGAATGCATATTTAAAAGGTTTTGGAGTATCTTTGGATAGATGAAGTAAGGAGTGGGGCAGTGAGATTATGGAATTGAGTAAACTAGTTGGAATTCAGTAGAATGAGATCAGTCTTTCAAATACTTTACCCCTATTGCATGTATTTGAAGAACCAATAAAACCAAGGTCATGGAGCAATGCATCTTCAATGTACTCAGGAAATTCTCTCATGATCGATTCATTTAGTTTCCTCCCACCTTTCATCTCCTAATCATTGGTGACCATGTTGAAATCCCCACCAATCAACCAACCCAGATGGCAAGTATGTCCAATGTTTTTAATATGAGGCCATAGGTTTCTCCTTAATTCTCTAGTATAGCTCAATAATGGTTTCATACATTGAATAGTTGTTGCAACTAATTTGTGTGTGAATAAATTAAGAGTCATCCACCATGAGTTTCACTTGGAATGCATGTTTCCAAAATATTAGAATCTTGTTGTGATAATTTTGTAAAATATTATACCTGTTGAATTTCCTTTAGGGTTGGTCAAAACTTTTAGAATGTATAAGAGGTTCAAGGATGGCAAATATATGAAGTTTATATGTCCTTATAAGGCATTTGAGCCTATTAAAGGATGCAGAATCTACAATACCTCTAATGTTCCATATGAGGAAGCTAGTCATGTTTGGAGTTCTTGGAGCCCCTAGAGGCCCTAGTAGCAGTCCTATCAAGTTTATCATCCCATTTGGTAAGAATTCCAATAGAGGAGGTGTCCCCTAGAAAGGATACACCTTTTGGATTTAAATGTTTTAATTCTATGATTCCTTTGTGTTTGTTCATTTTAGACTTCAGTATCAACCATTCCTCCTCTAGCTCTTGAATAGTGTTATCAAAGTTTCCATGAATGGAAGTATGCTGGTGTAAAACTAGAGAGAAAACATTTTCTAGTTTAGTTTTAATTAATTGATCATAGTTAAATTATGGTGTGAAGATGGGTGTTTAATTTTATCATTAAAGAGTGATTGCAATTTAAATGATTAATGATTTCTTAGAATGAATTTTAGATTTCACTTGAATTTGGAGTTTTAAATAGTAAGAATGAATTTTAGATTTCACTTGAATTTGGAGTTTTAAATAGTAAGAGGAGGAGTGGAATCCACCTCATACCCTAACCTTAGGTTGAACCTAAAGAGGGATTTTATAAATTTCAATCATCTCAATGAAGTGTTAAGAGTCTTTCATATTAAGTCCTATAATTAAATTTGACTTAAATTTTATTATAAAAATATGAAAGTCATCCCAAGAATAATGAATTTAAACTATAGTTAATTTAGTAGTATCTTTTTGACTTTGCTTCATCACTTTTTAATATCCATTTAAAAGAATGGCTATTTAAAGAAATGATTTGATCTAATATATATATTTTTAACTTAGAAATTCCACACATTAATTTATGAATTGGATTTTTATATTTTATTCTATTTATTAATATTTAGTTTAGGATTTTATATATATATATATATATATATATATATATATATATATATATATATATATATATCTACATGTGTGTGTGTGATGCATGCATGAGTTTTGTAGAAATTATAATTTATGAATTCCTTACAAACAAATATACACATTAGCATGTTAAATTTATACACATGTGTTGTCGTTAAATCGAGAAGTAAGATAATCTAAGACCCTTTTCGGACTATTTAAAGTCTTACGCTCCTAGGATGTCCAGACTATATACTTACTAATTACAGTATTGTGCCCAAATATCATTATTTTTTATGATGATTGGACATGATCTGTGCATGCAAAATTACTTTGATAATTTCACCACCATGTTCACTTTTAAAATTATATTATGCTTATAAATTAAGGCTTTTTAGATTGTGCCTTTCACTCAATAATCCGACACTTCATTGCTAGTGCTTACTACAAAACCATCATTGGACAAGTTGGTTACTCAAGTTAGTTATCGACTTGCCAAGTTAATCATCATACATATATGATGATTAACTTGGCAAGTCCATTACTAAGTTGAGTAACCAACTTTCCCAATGTGATGAATTATAAAAAAATTTAAGTATTTAAAGATTTGAAAGTATTTTAGCCATAGTATGCATTTCACTACAAACTCTAAGGTACATGCTATTGTTAAACTAGGGAAGTGAGATAATCTAAGATCCATTGGGACTACCTATACTCCCATGCTCTTAGGATATACATACTATATACCTATGAAGTATGTAGATCATACATATAAGCACAGATTCATGTTTTAGCTATCATAATTAATTTAGGTTTACACTAATAAATACTTTAATTTATTAAATAAAATAATTTAAGATTTACTAGTGATAATAGCCATGCCATTAATTCAAGGCATGCAATGAATAAAATGTCTTCCTTCTTTTATTATTATTATTTTAATGCATGAACTATATGTAGCATATATTTATAGGATGATTGAAGCAAAGCAATTAAACACCACAATCAATTGATTTAAAACCACTAAGACTTAAAGTTATTCATATGAATACAATTATACTTATGCATAATTAAATTTAATAAGCATTAGTTTTGAAATTTGAGTTATCTAAATCTAATGAGAAGACAAAGAGTCTAAGGTTATCCCTTAACCCACCTTAGTTCATTAAGTGATTTAAACTTAATTTACGTGATTTTTATTGATTAATTAAGGTTACTTAAATATTTTAATCACTTAAGCCCAATAGAGCCCAAAAATTCAATTATTGTACCTTAAACATAAACCCAAAGGTTATAAAAATAATTATTAGACATAAATGAGCATGAATTAAACATGTCTTAAAATTTCTAAAGAAATTGGACTTATTTTTAAGGGCCTATTAAAGAGGTGGGGAAAACCCAAAATCATTAATTACACTCAAAATACCGCAAACTAATTGGGGAATTTGATTTCATTGAAAATATCATTGCTAATTGAGGAAAAAGTGGGATTGATCACAATTTTTAAGGATCCAGGCTGTTTATTATGAATTATCTAAATCTTAAGATAATCAATGATTTAATTAATTAATAAAAGCCCCTTAGTGGTGATTTTGAATAATAATTAGAACTAATTGTCTTAATTAATTTCTCTAAGCACCATTAATACTCTATAATTGTATTTAGCATCCCACAATAATTTTCAATTTTTTTCTAATTATTTAAATTTATTAAATGCACAAAATGACACTTTAGGATTTAAAATTTTGGATTTCCCAAATTACCCAACAAATTAACTTGAAATATTTATGGGAGGAAAAGGTCATCCCATGGGACAATCATCCAAAGTTTTAACTTAATAGCCATGTAATTAAGACATAAATTAACTAATTAGGAAAATCTTTAAATCTTAATTTGTCATTATACAATTAACTAAAATTAGGGCTTTTATTTTTTTTCCTAGATTCTCTTTTTTTAAGCTTTCCATAGATAGTTTTTATAATTTCTAGATTTTAATTATAATTAGTTATGATATTTTTAAGTTATATCCATTTATTTAGATTTTTAATCCCATTTACACAATCAGTGTCACATTACCGTTGATGTGGTAGCACTTTACACATGGTGTCGTGTAATTTGTTACTTAAAATATCTTGTGTGGCAAGTGACTCAACGATGATAGATGTGATTTCATCTCAATTGCTTAGACATGAATCAAATGGACAAATTAATCTTGTAGTTTAAGAAGGTTAAAATTAGAAAAATCTAACATGATTAATCATAGTTGTTCATTCTAACCACATGGAATAGATGATTGATGATCCTCTAGTCTGCATGTTTTAGCTCAAGGCATGCTAAAGTGATTTCCCAAGCTAACGAGAGGGGTTAGACTATTCTACTTTAGGATTTGAGTTCATTTAGAGCACTTGGTTCACTTGGTTTGGGCTAAACTAGGTTCACCTTGAGTTGGAATCACTTTGGCAAGTTAAAGTAGGGCATGGGTCTTAGAATGAGTTATTTTAAGTTTGGTTGGATTTAGACTTGGATTGGTTGAGTTTGGTTGAATTGGATCCATATAGGTCTTGGGCATAATTGGGTTGGGTTGACTAATTGACCAAATTGGATCAATAAGGTTATTGGATTTGGTTCAAATGATGACATAGAGCTTATTGGTGTAATTAATTAGATTTAATTTGGATTAGATTTGAATTTGGCTTATATGCATATGAGCTTAATGAGTTAGGTTGACCAATTTGGTTAAATTAGCTAAATTGGGTTAAATTAGAAGTTGAGTCATGTTTTATTGATCATTTAAATATGATTAAAGGCTTTAACTTGATTTAATTTAAATTGAGTTTTGATTCAATTTGACCATTTAGGTCAAATTGGGCTAAATAGGTTAATTATATTAGGTTGGTCAAATTGGCTTCAATTGATGATTAAAAAGTGGTTAATAATTAATTTTAGAGCAATTGTAGGTGTTGGTTAAGGCAATTAGGTTTATATAAAGTATTGGCTCAATTTAGCTTTTTAGGTCAATTTGGGCCAAGTGGCCAAATTGGTTCAATTAGATTGAATTATTTGCAATTAGGTATTTTTTTCATGATCAATAATCACTTCAGAGATGATTGGAATGATTTATTTGGTCTAATTGAGATTGAATCAAGATTTGTCTCAATTTGAGCTTTTAGGTCAAATTGGGTCAAGTTAGCTAATTTGATTGTAATTTTTCTTTAATCAAGTATAATTAAGGTATAGGAGAGTTTGGGGAGATTTAATTTCAAATGAATTTGGTCAATTTTAAGTTTAGCACCTTTTAACCCAAATGGGTCATATTAGGTCAACTTAATTAATCAACAAATTGAGCCTAATTAGGTTGAATTAGGCTTGAATTATAGTCTTTAAGTTTTGAATGGTTATTTAACTGTGATTTTGGTTTGGTCCAACTCATAGTGGCCTATATGAATTAAATAGGCCAATTGCACTTAGTGGGGTTCACTAACTAAGACTAAGGCATTTGGTTCTTGGTAGCTTAATTTGTTTATATTTGATGTTAGGGCTGACATGGTTTCAATTGGTTTAAATGTAAGGGTTGGTAGGTAGGTATCACTTAACCTAAGTTGAGGTTCAACCTTAAGGTTGATCCCTATGAGTCTTCTAGGCTAAGGATTAGTGTTCATTTAGCAACTAGAAGTGTCTTAATTTTATAAGAACCTTATTGTCTAGGTATTAGATCTTAGGACTAGAGGAGTCATTATCAACCTCACAAAAAGTAAGGTAAATAAAAGGAGCCCCAATATGTGTGGTATAATTGACAAGGCACACCACATATATTGGTTTTGATTGAATTGGCCAAACAATTCCATGAGGTGGCAAGCAAAGTCTCTTGCATTGGTTTGAAAGGGTAAGCAAATTTGGTGGAAGTAACCATACAAATTCACTTAAAAAAATAAAATTTCTAGATGTTGGGGATTCCAGAACAAGCATCTAGATACTTAAGTTGGACTATGAGTTTGAGAAATTCATGATTAGAATTCTCCAAATCTTGGTTGAGGAGAAAAACATTATAGAAGAATATCAATGTTTGATTTGATTTATTTATTTTGTTTCATGCTAGGGGCACAAAAAGTAAGGTAAATAAAAGGAGCCCCAATAGGTGTGGTATAACTGACAAGGCACACCACATATATTGGTTTTGATTGAATTGGCAAAACAAGTCCATGAGGTGGTAAGTAAAGTTGCTTGCATTGGTTTGAAAGGGTAAGCAAATTTGGTTGAAGTAACCATACAAATTCACTTAAAAAAATAAAATTTCTAGATGTTGGGGATTCCAAAACAAGCATCTAGATACTTAAGTTGGACTATGAGTTTGGAGAAATTCATGATTAGAATTCTCCAAATCTTGGTTGAGGAGAAAAACCATATAGAAGAATGTCAATGTTTGATTTGATTTATTTAATTTGTTTCATGCTAGGGGCACAAAAAGTGGAATTCCCTTAGAATTGAGTTGATTTGGTTCAATTAATTAAAAATAAATTTTATGCCAATGACACAAGCAAAAATTTGGTGGGATTGAATGAATTTGATTGGTTTATAGGTCGGTTCATCATGCTAAGGGCACAAATGGAAATGCATTGGGGATTGGATTGGATTGGATTTGAGTAGTGCTAAGAGAATAAGAAGAAATCCATTGAGGATTTATGTAATTTGGTTGAGTTATTTTTTATTTGATTTACTTGGTTTTGATTTTATGTCGATTTGTTGAATAGAAGTGGACCCTTTTGATTAATGATGGGCCACACTAAGGAGGACTATGGGAGCCTCAACTTACATTAGATATACTACCACAAAGGGGTAACCCACTTATCCATAGAACATCACCACCCAACCTAAAGGGAAAACTAGAAAGAGAGGGTCGTAATGGCTTAATCTTAACATAGAGTAGTCTGCTAGGAAAGGAGTCGTGAGAGCATGATCCTAACCCTAAACATATAGATATGGACCTAGTCGATTTATGACAATTCATATTAAGGAAAGGCTATAAGAGCTTAAACTTGCTTTAGATTTACTAGCTCAAAGGGATAGTCTATCAGGAATACAGTAGAGGCTATTCAACTTAAGGGTTGCTCATCTAATTACGATGATTAAAGCTGGAAGAAAGCATGGAGAATCATATCTCCCAAAGCAAAATCAACTACTGATGTGGCCTATTGATAGTGTAATAAGCCAAACTCTACCTAAGACAACTACTATGTGAAGGCTGCTAGGGATCTTATCTTAACTTGAACTAGTCTAGGTCATTTTATAAGGAGTTTTGTTTCCTAGAAATAGGATGCCAATTTGGAAAAGGTACTACTAAGGGTCTTATCCTAATCCTCAAGATATTTTGCATTTGTTTGTTTATTTTGTTTGGGCTTTATTAGTTTATGGTAGGCCATCCTGAGGAAGAGACATGCAATCTTTGACCTACCTTAAATTTACTAGCCCAAAGGGATAGTCTGTATAATCATAAAACAACACTATCCAATTAAAAGGGTGGCTACTAGGAAAAGAGAATGTCCAACCCGGTAGTAACCCAGGCCATGTTTAAATTGGGTTTTAAATATATTATACAAATAAAGGTTCCTCTGAGAGTCTTATTCTAAACCCTAAATATATAAATACAATCAATATATGGTAGCCTTCAAGAAAAAGTGTGGGGACTCACATTTACTTGAATGATATTATTGACTAAGTGGGTTGATGTTAGCAAAGCATACACCAGGACAACCTAAGGGTGTCTGTCAGTTTGTGATAGTCAATCTAGGAAGAAAATATCAGGGACTCACATCTTCCTAAGTGAAACTAATCATAGGGATAGTTTACAATCAGCTAAACAACCACTATCCAACTTAGGGTTACTACCAAGTGGGGGCCATTGGAGCTTGTTCCAAAACATGAAGTAGTTAGAGGGAAAGGGGCCACTGAGGGTCTTCCCTAATCCCTGAACATATATTCAGACCTTGTCAATCTTTGATGACTAGTTTAAAGAAAAAGCTTGGGGACTCATATCCTCTAAAGATAGATCAAGCGTTGGAGTAGCCTATCGATTTCATAATAAGTTATGCCCTACTAATAGGGTGGCCATTAGTTTATAGTTTTAAGCTAGGAAGAAAGCATAGGGACTCACAACTTTAGAAGAAAGAATAATCATCGGGGTGGCTCACTAGCTAAGCATCAACTCAAACCTGACCTAAAGTGACTACTAAGTGAGGGCGGCTAGGGTCTTATCTCAAGTTAAAGTAGTCTAATGAAATTATATTTGTATTTGTATTATGCTAACTAGAATAGGATGCCCCTTGGGTTCTCTTGTACCTACTCTAATCACACTAAAAATTGACTTAGGAGGTGACTCTAAGATACAGGAGTAGTATAGTTAAAGAGAAATGGTTTTGGGGAAGATGAACAATTTGGTGAATAAAAATATATTTTATTGATAGAAATTTTATTTGGATAGGATGATGCATTGTATTTCTTCAAGTAATGTTAATTTGGAACAAAGGGAATTCACCTTTATGTTGATCAATGAATATGACGCACCTTAGTAGGACTTTTCTATAACAAAATGGTCTTCCCATGTTGGTTCAAACTTGCCTCCCATCTTGCGATAAAAAATAATTGGTCTCTTAAGAATTAAAATGAGCTCTCTAACATATAAATCTCTTAAATAATTGGTTCAAACTTGACTTTAAGAGAAAGCATGTAGTGACATAACTTTTAAGCATGAAGATGAGAGCTAGGTAATGCTTCTCAATGGGGTGGATAATTTACCTATGAAGGAATCAAATGATGGCTTAAGTAGTAGAGTATGTTCTCTTTCTTTTCTTTGGCTTGAGCCAATAAGGCATCAAGGAAATCATCTAATGTAGCCTTATAAAGTATAAGATTTTTGGCAGAGATAGATGTGGCTAGAACTAGTTATGTCATGGGTACTATTTGATGCTTTCAAATGCATGTTGCCTTTATCATCACATTTGAACTTAGTTTCTTTCTTGGTAAGTGTTGTGAATGGTTGGCATCTATCAAATATGCTTGATATAAAGCATCTTAGATATGTCAACCTTCTTTAGAATGACCTTAGTTAAGTTAAACTTTTAGGATGCAACAATTGATATTTCTTTGATCATTTTGAGATCAATTTTAGTTCCATGATGTCATATGACAAACCCTAGAAACTTCCTTGAAGTATCCTGAATGCACACTTCAGAGGGTTCATCACATAGTATTCAAAAACAATTCTCAAGTTATATAATTGTTCTTCTTTTCTTTGGTTTTGACCATAAGATCATCACATAGCATTCAACTTGAAGATGAATGAGTTCATTGATAATTGAGTCATGGACAATTTATACATAGTGCTAGCATTTTTGAGGCCGAAAGACATGACTTTGTAAGAAAATATTCTAATTTTCTAAATATAGTGTCTTTGTCATCTTCAAGTGCCATCTTAATTTGATTATAACTAGATGAGCCATCCATGAATGAAAAGACTACATGAGATGAGGCTTTATCCACCATTAGTTCTCATATATGCAATGGGAAGGAATCTTTAGGACATGCCTTATTAAGATACCTAAAGTTAACATATATGTGAATAAGGTCATTCTTCTTCTTAATTGGAATGATGCTGGCTAATCAAGTGGGATATTTCTTTTTTTTTTTTTGGATAAAACTAGCATCGATCAATTTTTTTGCTTCTAAAATGACTGTCGTTCAATATCTAATTGCATGCATCAAGGAGCTTGCTTGATAAGGATTGCGTCAGATTAGATTGCTAACTTGTGAACTATGATTTTGGGAGCTAATCCAGACATTTCTTCATAGTCCAATATGAAGCAATCCTTAAGCTCTAAAAGTAGCCTAACTAAGTAATTAGTTTTAGACTCATTCAACATAGAACTATCATATGTCAGATGTGATTTGTCTTCAATTCTCAAGTTGATTTCCTTTAGCACATTGACAATTGACTTAATTTTATATTCTAATTTTGGGAGTGCATCATTCATTTGGAGGTCTTCAAGATCATCTAAACTTTCTAAGTACACCTCTTCATAGAAATTGATGTTGTTGGAAAATAACCTATCAGAATTCAAGTGGTTGGTGATGATAAGGCAATACTCGTCGCCATTTATTGGACCTACTATGCCAAAGCCTAGTCCTAGTCTTGATTGAGAGTTTTTGTTTTTGTTGTTCCAGAGCTTTCTGAAATACTCTTGATCGCTAAAAATCATTCTTTTAGGAACTCTCTACTGTCTTTATTGGGATGGGTAGGAGTACGTTCTTCATCAGGTAGATTGATATATATTCACCTAGATTTCCCTAACATTATATTAATGTTTATTTAGATCTGGGTTCTACTTCTTATGAATGCAAGCATTCATAGTTAATTATCCCTCTTACCATAGTAAGAGAGAATTATTGATTAAGGTTGGAAACAAACATATATGTAATATGAATCGTTGTCTAGTAGTGTGTATGGCATGATATAAATGACTATCTAAAAGAAATATGAGGATAGTCCTAATCAAGATCCAATGGTTCCATCATCCCAGATTATGTTGTTCCAGTCTACCAACAATAGAGGGCTATCAACTATAATGTCCAGGGAGTATGATTAGCAGCTATGGGTTGCTTCAATTTAGATATCCCAAGTAGACTAGAGTTTTAATGTGGTGATGTTCACATGGAGAACATAGTACTGGGCTTACATTCATTGGAAAACCATTTGGGTGCACATTTATTTGACTTACATCCCTTTGGAATGCCAGCAAGGTGTTCACATGGTGAATGGATAGATTGGACTTACATCCCTTTAGAATGCCAATCTTGTTGGTTGTTCATGTGGCAAACATATAGATTGGACTTATGTCTCTTGGAAGGTCACAGGATGTTTGCATAGAGAATACATATATTAGACTTACATCTCTTGAAAGGCTATATGGATAAAGATTATTTGCATGGAATATAGATTTACAAGATGTTTTCATGTGTTCTGAGGGCAAATGCTTTGGCAATAAAAATTACACTTTAGAGTTATCATGGTAGCTCCTCAACATTATTAAAATAGTGCCTTAGCATTGAGTAATTAGCACTATTGCATTATAAGGTAAAAGTTTTTATCTTAAAATACTTGAGGGTTTGGTGCCTCAATGATATAAGGCTAACACTACAATGTTTAAGATGGTGTGAGATTAAAATAATTTAATCAACTTGACTAGTTGACTGACACCTTGGTGCTAACGATCTAGGACTAGTACACCAGTCAAAAGTCAGTTCAGAAAACTAGTAGATGGAAAGACACTTTTAAGTAGAAAGGATAAACTTTTGACCAGCATCTAGGTGCTTTGTTGGAGTGCCACAACCCTACATCAATATCTGGCCTCACTTTCTACACAACCTCAGTTATGAAATTAATTATCATAAATTCTATAAATTTGCCTTTTTGATCAACACAATGACCATTCTAATATGTTGACTAGTGCCTCAATGTTCCATACTTAGTGCCACAGTGCTGGTCCCATGTTTTAGAAGCTGAGAGGCCAACACTTTGATGTTGTCAATGCAACACTGTGATGTTGTGTCCATTCTATAAATAGGATCCTTAGGCTATGAGTTTTCTTTCATTCTAAAGCTTTAGTTCCTTTCTAGATTTATCTTACCTTTTCTCACTTAACTTCCACTTTAAATTAAGAAAGCCAACATGCCGGTCAAGTACATCAACAAGGGTAAGATGAAAGTAACTATTAATGACACTAACAATTTTGATAGTGTAGAGGTGGAGAAATGATACCACCACACTCTCCTACATAAACATCTCATCCCAGAGAGGAGCTTTTGTAATACAAGTGAAAGTGTAGAGAGGATTATCAAAGAACAAAGCTGGGAGAAGTTGCTATGATCACAGCTCCTACGTCATTCTAGTGGTGCGAGAATTCTTCACCAATGTGAAGGAACATGAGAATAATAAAATCTTTGTATGGAGAAAACTTGTAAATTTTGATTGTAGTATAATTAACTCATATTACAATTTACAAGATGTAGCATACGATTAATATCTCTTTTATTATAATGATCATCCCAATTTTGATGAAATTTTTAGTTTTCTCACTATTAAAACTTTTATTGTCCAGTGGAAATCATGGGAGGATAAAATTATTAATTTTTTTCCACTAGCCCCACTATTGAAGCCAAAGCTTGGCATTATTTCATTTCCACCAAGTTAATGCTCACTGGCAATATCAATGAGGTGAATAGGGATAGAGCTATTTTGAATTTTGTGATTCAAAAAGGCTTTATTATGGATATAGGGAGGTTGATTTATAATTCTATTTGTAATATGCTTAAGGGTAGTACTATTGTAGGGTACGACCAACCTTCTTTAATTTATTCTTTATGTATTATGATGGGTGGTGTGTAAGGGGAGACAAATGAAGAAGTTCTTTTATCAGCTAAGTTTAACATGTCACTTATTCACATGTTTAAAGATTATGGCTTTCATGTTAGTCTGAGTAAGGTTTATTTTTATAAGACACCTCATTGTCAGCCTTATATGAGTAACCCGCCAAAGTCAAAAGAAGAACAACAGGAGGAGGATGTCGAGGAATATGAGTATTAGTTTACTCCTTTCTATTTTTATATTATTATTATTTGTAATTTTCATCTTCTATTTTATTTCTTATAATAACTTATTGTAATAAATTTTTTATATTAATAAAGATAAGTTTCATTTCTATAAATTGTGTTTGTCTTTATGGAATGCTCCTAAAATTAAAAAGATTATAATAAAATTTTCAGTTCAAAAATGAACAATTTTGAGGGCTCAGTGCCTTGACGCTACTAAACTAGTGCCTTAACACCATTAGTTGAAGAACATAAGTTCCAAAACTAAGAACTCAGTGACTCGACTTTACATGGCAAGCACTATGGCACTATAAATATAACTTAGGTTTAATATTATAAAGATCAGCACCGCAACACTATAGTATCGATGCCTTGGTGCTATCAATTGAGTGCCTAAGATTTAATTTCACAAGGGTACAGTGCCTCAGCACTAAGTTATCAGCACCATGGCATTGTTTGATAAGTGTCCAAGTTTAATTTTTTCAAGGACACAACTCCTCACCACCATGGTGCTGTCAAATGAGTGTCGAAGTTTAACTTTCCCGAGGGCTCAATGCCAAGAAGCTAGAACATATGCCTTAGTACTTTCATAATTTTTTAGTGCAAATCACCTTTCTCCTTTGTTCCAAATATAAGATCAATGGAGGGATAATTTTATTTCACACAAGGACCAAGTTCGATGGTGGAATATATTTTAGAATTGGCTTTTTTTATTTTATAACCCAAGAAGTTAATGCTACAATACTACAAGTATAACATTAACTTAAGAGGTTAGCACAATAGAGTTGGATTTTTGACACCTCGGTGCTACGAGGCAGAGCATCAAAATATCATTCTCAAGAGGTCAATACTTCAGCACTGTAGAGCGGGAACCCCATTTTTGAGCTAATTTCTTAAAGAATTCAAATTTTTTTTTAAATTTGGCAGCATAACACTTTAGCAATCCTAGAGTATAAGGTGTTTTAGTGTAAGAAGAATTTTTCTTCCTTGTTACAAATCTAAGATCAATAGAAGGAGGATTTTCATCTCGTGCTTGAACCAAATTAAAAGGTGGAGGTCTTCTAAACTTAAAATTCTTATGATTTTTGCACTTAAAATCCTATTTAATAAAATTAAACTCTTATCCCTTACTCAGATCGAAGTTCATTGGAAGGATACTTTTAATTTCTCATCATATCTTAGATTGATGGTGGAAAACTTTTAGAATTCTTTGAATTTTCTTTTGGGAGTGGAAAGTACATAGAAAAATTTTTCAAGAACTTTAACTTTGAGTTAGTGACAACTGGCTTTGATCCTATCTCGTACAAGAAGAATACACTCTTGTATAGTGATAAGGATTGCATAGTGGACCAAGAGAGTGTGATAGTACACTTGGAATTGAGATTGGGAGCAAGTAAGGGAGCAGTGGAAGAGAGAAAAAGAGGAAGAAAGGAGGAGTGGCTAGTTTTGCTTTTTTTTATAAAGATTTTTGGGCAATTGTTTCTACCTCTTAGGTGATTTTCAGTCTTTCCAACCATTCCCTAGCTCCTCCAAGGCAATTATCACTCCTAAAGAGAGAAGGGTTCATTTTCTTGCTTTTTTTAAAACTAAAGGCCATCATGATAGCACTTAGGCACTCGAATCAAATCATAGCACCATAGTGCTATGTTATTTAAGTAGAAAACCATAGGGGTGGTTATCTTTCTTAAGAATCATAATAGTTCCTCAGTACCTGGATTGTAGCACCACAATGCTCTAGGTTAATATTTATTTTATTTTATTTTTTTTTTGAAGCAAATAAAATTTCCTACCAATTAATGTTTCATGTTGATTAGTTTCTTATTTATTTATTGATAATTATATGCAGTAATATAATAGGAAGAAAGAAAATACAATCTTTGAAAATCTCTTTTCACTTTCAAATATCATACAAGATAATGACATAAAAGAGGTTTTAGCTACTAATGATTAGCCTATATTTCTCTAATATAGATAGAAGTCGTATGAGCTTTATATGTCATAATAGACCACCTCTCTTGAGATTCATGAGATGCTAAAGGGAAGCTTCCTAGTCATGGACCAATGAAGAAAAAATATGCTCAAGTTTGAACACCTGAGCATCCACCTATGAGAAATCTTCTTCTATAGTTGTGATAGGCCTATCTGACCATAGACCTTCTCTCTAATAGATAATCTCCTTAACTGTAACTCTCTCAATTCAATAGATATGTTGAGGAGCTCAAAATCTATGCTTTAGAGAGTTCTCTCTGATATGATCTCAAGAACTTGAGGGTATGCTTGAGATCTTCATGAACTAGTGAAACTTGATGTGGAGTATTATTGAATGAGGTCTTTGCAATAGTGATCATATGTGATAGGATCTCCTGATAAGCAATGTGTAATGATAATAATCCAAAGTTATCATCTCTACACATGAACTCCCAGAGTTATAGCTCTCCTACTTTAAGACAAAATGTGGCAACATAATCTAAAAAATAATTCACCTCTACAGAAAAGCTAGAAAGCTCAGGTAAAACTTCTAAGCCAATGCTCAAAAGTAGGTGGCATAGTGCTATCACTATATGGCATAAGCTCTTTAAAGAGTTGCAATGTACTAGATCTGAAGGCCTAGGGTGTATCTTAAAGGTGATGCATGAGATTTTCAAACTAGATAATTGACCTTTAAGCTGTATAACTAAGAATATGATGGCTCTGCACAAGAGTCAACATTTGTGGAATCATCTTGGGTGGCACTTACTATCACCTAATTTATGTCTAATAAGAGTGGCTCATGGCTAGTCATCAAAGTACTAAATTCTTTTATATGTGGGTTCTCTTCAATATGAACATAATCATTGCTAACAAGTTGACTTGACACTAAGGAATCTACACTAGTATTCATTGACAATACCAATGTGACATCACTTTCCATCTATCCTACTGGTGGCTCAATTGCTACTTGTGAGATGGGATTATGAGTAGAATCATCTATCTCTGCTACTTCCATCATATAACCAGTTGATAAAAGACTATGAATATATTTATCATCTTTCTCTTGAATGGGTGAAGCCTCTCATTTCCACTTCCTACTACTATCCCGCTCATTTGATGATCTATTAGGTGCATGAGTAGCATGTCATGGGGAATGCAAATGGCATGCAAGCCTAGCTCTCCCTAATATGACTGTACATGAAAAAGCCTAGCTCCAAGAAGGATGAGAATGTATGATGAATCTACAGTAATCATAAGTGACTAACTACTATGTAAGTCTCTTATGGGGCTACATAGAAAATGGAATTAGTCTTTAGGCAAAGTAAGATAGCTAATTACCTCACTTTTGAGTGCGGATTCTTCTTTCCATCTTAGACTTAGGAGTCTTCTGTACATTTGGATTTTTCTAGTCATAGGACACTTCTAGTGATTAAGGGAACACTAAACCTAAGCCTATAGAGTTAGGAAGGTATACCATAGGTTTAGGCTATGCCTTAAGGACCAAGGAACCTACCCTTCCTATGGCCTAATGCATGACCCATTCTTATCCCCTTTGCAAATCCAAACTTCTAGTCAATCCAATCGAAACTGAATTGAATTCAATCTTATGTCCAAGCTCCAAGAAAAATGAATTAAACTTAAATCCATCCTAAACTCATCCTAACCCAATCCTATGGACCTAACAATACTTTCTTCAACCAAACCTAACTCAATTGATTTTCACAAAAGCACTCCAACCATTCAAATGATCATTTCAAACTCTTCCAAAATCTACAATCAATCAATTCAAGCCATTTGAACCCAAAATGTCCAAATGACCAAAATATAATTAAACCCAAATCAATTCTAATCAAAACCATCAATCAATCCTAAATCAATCATCAAACTCAATTCAACCTAATTTAATTCAAATCTAAATCAATTGACCTATTTAGTTTACTTGACCCAAAGTGACCTAAAGGACCCATTTGAGCAAAACTTCAATCCAACTCAAATTGGATTGAACCAACTTATTCAAAACCTCCTACAATGATTGTTGATCACCCTTGATTATCCAATTGCAATCAATTGGGTCAAACCGAAGCTAATTTGATCACTTGACCCAAGTGATTCAATTAGTCTACATGAACCAAATTGAACCAAATTTCATTCCAAACTCATTTAATTGAAACCAATGATTCTTACCAATCCCAAATTGATTCTTAAATATGATTTGACTATCAATTGAGCCAAACTAAGTCAAATTGGCCCTTTGACCCAAGTTAACCCAATTTGACCTAAAAGGCTAAATTGGGCCAAATAAAATTCCAATCCAAATTGATTGAAACCAATGACTCAAATCCATCATGAATTGATCATTGAACTTGATCAAATCCTCAATCTAATTCAATTTGATCAAGTCAACCCAATCGACCCATTTAGCCCAAATTGACATAAAGGTTGGTCTAAATCATTCCTAAATCATTGTCAATTGAAATCAACACTTACAATCATCTTCAAATGATCAATTTAACCTAAACCAAGATTTAACCCAAGCCAAGTTGGCCAATTTGACCAAATTAGTCAACTTAGCCTATTTGACCCATTTGAACCCATATGAGACAAATCTAAATCTACTCCAAATCAAATCAAACCAATTGAACAAAACATCATAAATCATCATTTGAATATGTCTCAACCCATGGCTTGACCCAATTTGATCAGTTGGTCAACTTAACCCAACCTAGTCCAATTTGGCCTATATGGGTCAAACTGAGCCAAACCTAATCAAACCAAGCCAAACCCACTCAAACTTGGCATGACCCATCCTTGGGTCACCATCAGTCAGTCCAAACCATATCCAACACATTTTAAAGTTGATTTGACCTAATACCCATTGGGTAAAGCCCTCCACATCAGACAAACCCACTTTTGTGTGTTCTTACCTACCCCTTTGTATTTGACAACTCTCTCAGCTCAAATTGGACCCTTGAACCAGCGGCTAACCTAACCCAAGGCTGGTTGGGTCAGCCATGGTCATGGTAGGTAACCTAACCCATCTCCTCCCATTGTCTCACTATGGGAAGCAATGAAACTCCACCTTAGCCATGGAAGCCTACCTTCCCTCACTCACCCACTCAAAATGAGCCTCCTCAGCACCTCCCTCCCACCCAAGGCTGCTTGCGCTAGCTAGACACTTACACAAATTAGAGCAAACCCAAGCTATTTGAGAGGGAGGAGACTATACTCCTCCCCATCTCATTCCAACATACACCATGTGATCTAGAGAGCTTTAGCGACTCAAGGTGACCTCGCAAGTGCATTCCCAAGCTCCTTAGCGAAATTGAGGCATTGATTTGTCTAACCCCACCTAAACTTCAGCATTTTCTAATTAACTTCACTCACACATTCCCCAAGCTCTAGTGAGGGAAAACAAATTAATTCTCGATTGATTTGATCATGAGAGACTGTCCCTAGACCAACTCTGATAAGGATTTCAACGGTGCTTGGTCCACAAGCCATAATGATCAAGCATCATGCGAGCTTCTCAACAAGGCTTTATCTCTTCAAGATGAAGCTACCTCAGTCAATTAGCCACTGGTCCTAAGCTCGATGAGGTAAACTTCAGCAAACCATAAAAAAATGCTTAGGAGTTGGTCTTTTGTGAAAGAAATCATGTTCTCTTGAGATTTCAATGGCTAGATCCCCTAAATTTACTCCTTGAAGCTTTTGGAGTTGATCCTGATGACTCATGAGCTCCAACAAGCTCAGATCGAGTGGAGAAGGGAGAACAATGTTTGTCTTCCATTGCTCGGTGGATGACGTATCATCTGCCGTCCATTCTGTGTGATTGGAGTAGACAGCCATGATTAATTTGATTTATTTTCTTTAGAATCTATGAGATTAATCCCCACCATTTGATCTCAGATCAGACGATGGGGATGAAAGCACATCTGCCACCACTGACTGAGCTACCGCTTCATATCATTTAAGTGGCCAATCCAGTGGTGCCACTTGGAAAGCGCCACCACATCAGCTCCCACATGGTGCCGATGGGATTAGGGATTGACTAGGGTTTAAAATGTGTTAAATTGCTCTGAGACTTCCTAAAATCATAACTAATTATAAAAAATCTAAAAAATACAAATAAAACCATTTTGAAAAGGTTAGATAGAGGAAGATTTAATAAAAATAAATCCATTAAGTTTTGAATAGTGAATAGAGCTTAATTAGGTTTGAATGTTTTTTAATTAGCTTAATTAAGCCCTAATCACTTGGGCAATTAATCTCAAACTTGACATGCTAATCTAATGGGATGTCCTCTACCTCCCATAATTTCCTTGAATTTATTTGTTAAGTAATTAGAGAATTAAAATTCAAACCTTATTTACCCTCTTAATCATTTTAATGATTATTTTAAATCTCAAATAGTAAAAATTAGTCAATTAAACTTTATTAAGCACTAATTAACATTGAGATGATGAGGAAGAGTGATTAAGACCTCATTTATAATTACTTTTCCAAACTTATTCATATAAGAGGATTAATTAATTCAAAATTTAATCAAGGATTTAATTTTGTAATTAATGATAAAATTAAGTCAAATTAAAATGATAACCACTTCAGATAATCTATTTTCAAATTAAGGATTCCTCTTTATGTGTTTCATAACATAAAGACCCTTAAGGAAGTTATGATTAACCCATGGGTGTGGAAAATCAAAAATGTGCTTAATTAGATTCCTTAATTTAATTAACCTTTATTCATAAGCCAATTGCATTGGGTCCTTTAGGAGCATAGCAATTTTAATTTATACTTGAATTTGGATAGAGCTTTACTTAACATGTTTGAACAATTCAATCAAAATATAATCTTTTGCATGATTTTCATTTTTATAGTTGTGTATACATTCATATGTATTTAACATATCAAGTATATAGTCTGGACATCCTAATAAGAGGCTTTAAGTAGCCCCATGGATATCATTTGATTATTTCACTTCCATGGTTAATAATGACAAGCACTTGCTCACATATTTTATACATGTATGTGTATTTAACAAAAGAATGCAAATCCCCTTTTCTAAAAAAAATGTATGCATTCATAATCATTTAACTATGCCATAATATATTTCATGTATAGGTATGCTAAGTGATAAATCATATGCATGTTATGGGTGATGAAATGGAATGAAGCATGTGCCATATAATGGTAATTAAACCACATTAGTCTTAAGATGTCTTTCATATTAAATAAAATTCTTTAAGGCTAACACAAATCTAGGATTAAAAAAACATTTATTAATCCATTCATTAAAAGAAACTAAATCATAAAAATATGCTTTAAAAAATTACTTAAGGTGGGGATGAAGGAGGTTAACTTTCTTCTCTTTACAATAATTAGATCATAAGTAATATCAAATGAAATAAAAAATACAAAGATAAAACTTGCAAATCCTCTAACCCACTTAAAATAAACCAAACATCATGTTAAATTAAATTTTCCAAATCTAGAAAATCATAATTCAAAAGCCTAGCTAAGACATATAACACCAAGCTTAAACACGTACATTAGAATTAATCCACCACTTCTAGCTCTAAGTTAGGGTGGTATATGTGATGTTATGTTTGTTTTGTAATGTAGTGGTTTAGACTAGATGTTAGAAATGTGGATCATAGATTGGATGTTAGCCGTTGTTATCCTAATATTTATTTCTATGGGGATTGTGCTTATGGAGCCACCAAAAATAAATATTAATGTTTTTCTTGCAGGTTGCTTATGCTCCTAAGTACAATCCATGTCCACAAGTGGGCTTGGTTACCCATGTATTGGGTGCTAAGTCTAAATTATGAAATATAATTGCTTGGGATGTATGTATGTTTTCCTAATTTCTACTTTATAGGTATAGTTAGATTTACCTTTCCCATAAAATATAATTTTGCAATAGGATTTGGAATAGTGCTATAGGGTTTAGGATGAGCAGTGACTAGAAGGCATAGTTCTAGGGTGCCCTAGGAAGCCTTGGAGTAAATCAAATCAAAATAAAGGAGAAATGATAAAGAAGAAATGAAGAATGAAGACCCCTATAACATCATCTAGTCTCTTAGGTGGTGAGTTTAGAACTCTAGTCTTTTTCTAATTAAATAACAAGCTTTAACTATCTTACAATTTCATAAGATCGAACCACATGATTTTGAATCATAGGAGGTGTTAACTAGCCATTTTAAGTGGTTGTAAGTCCAAAAGTCAAGTAAGTTTATTCTCTCTTATGAAGGTAAAGTATTATATCCCCTTTTCGCTCAGATTTAGGTCGGGCTCTTAGCTTGCACTAAAGCTCTTAGATTAGGATCTGAGGTTGCTTATTCCTTTTCGAAATAAGTCTTCCAATTGAACAATCAAACTTTATTTTTTAAAAATATCCAATTTATTGATAGTCTTAACTTTGAAATCTTTGGAATAATAATTGACCACTTTAACCGAGAGTTTTCTTAGGAAATCTCATTTTCTAAGATGTAATTAACTATGGAGGATTGCCTCCATGGGCAATTAAAGTACCTAGCTTAAAATAGACCCTGCTTTACTTTTTCATGTAAAATAGGGGAAAGATATCTGGTATATTCAAAGACCCATATACCTTAGGAGTCCTTATTTTGCGATTAGATTCATTGTAGGGTGATATTTATATCTTTAAATATTATACATCATACGTCAATGTCATACAAGATCAGTTCAATAAGTATCCCCTAAGATCTGCATGGTGTCCACACTACCTCCAAATTAAAATACGATAATATCCCATGTAGTAGAAGCTGCTACTAAATGAATAAATAATGTGAGCATCACTAAGGAATATGTATCTACTATTTCCAATATCTGAGTGGTTTGTATACATGGGTAGCCTAAGTGAAACCACATTATCTAGTCACTCTATTAGGATTATATCGCTCCAAAATCATAGAATCATGATGTCGATAACAAAGCCAACCAAGTCTCATCTTAATGAGGTATTCTACTATGCTTCTATATCTAAGTTTTGATAATAGTAAATGTGTCCCACTGTCAGAAAGAAATATTATGAATCTCTATCCTGAACTCTGAATAAGCAAGCTATAAAAGGATGATCTATGATGGTCTAAAAATGATCGAGCATGCATGATGGAGCAAACTCTAGATTAGATCCCTATTTAAGGCGACTATAGCTCTACTCAATTGCATAATTAGAAAGAATCACTAATCTTTGAAGTAAGGTAGCATCTTAAGATAATTAAAAGCTCTTAATATGTGTGCATGAATCCATCCTTATAAGTAGTGCCATGGAGCATCTACATCATGGAATCTTGAGTCATCATAATGCTCATTCTACCTAATTCATGGTATAGATTGGCTAAAGATGTAGGTGTTGGTACTAATATCTCACCACGAGCAAGAAAATTGGTGATCAAAAGAATGGAGAGATAGAAAAGTGTGTTGTGACCTAGAAACACAAAATAATGTAGCCAAGTAGAAATAAAGACCACTAAGGATAGCTCCTCATCAATGTTCCATGCTAGGATATATTTGGATCTAAATCTTCCTTTAGGATCAAATTTAGAGCTAAAGGACTTCTTAGGTGAACAAAATCTCATGTCAAATGAATCATCCAATCGTATGAAATGAGGTGAACATATTGTTGAATTAAGAAAACTCTTAGACCATGTGTCTAGAGTAATAATATCTTATTGCTTCTAGCTTGATCTCGACTCTTTGAATAGTCTCTGATAGTGACCTAGAGAATGATGGAGACTAGATAACTGCCTCTCCTATGTTGGCTATCTAGTTGACAATAAAAGAGCTCATAATCTTGAGAAACACACTCCTCATACGGAATGCATATAACAAGGAGGCTATATCTTGTATATCTACCAAAGTAATCATCATCTCATGTGGGCCAATCTAGTAAGTATTGGTGATCTTGTCCCAAAATTCTGCTATGCTCTAGATCCAAGTAAATGGAAGATAGTTATAGTCAAAAGCATGATATATGTTGCTTCTCTTGAGTATGTCATCATGCATCTGTAGATAATGGCTGACCAATATTCATAGTCGATAATAGTTGACAAGCATGTGTTAAATATTGACTTTAAGTCCCAATCTTCTACCTCATGATGTAATATGCAATAACCCAAAATCCTAACTATGCTTGTAGAAGGAGCAATATCTATAACTGGCTGAAGTACATTATTATCCCCAAAGCTAAAGTGATATGTGACCCACTCTAAAGGAACATCATGACTATGTATAAGCTTTAAATTGATCACCCTATTAATAGATCATGGCCTAATGGAAGCTCTAAATCAAGAGGTAGAATGTGTGATGATCAAGCAAATGAATCCTCAAAAATCTATATGCCCATTAACATATCTTGATGCCATGATAGCCAATCATGTATTCTGATTGAACAATGTAGATCATAGGCTTCAATAGTTACCCATATCTGCTCCTCAGTGGGCTCAATAGGAAGCATATCATCTAGCCTTTTTTAGGTAAATATTGTAAGTAATCTATAGTAAATATAAATAAGAGAAGCATATAAATTTTATAGGCATTATAAAAAGAAATAATATCTAAATTTATAAATGAGTTGCTCTTGTTAGCTTTCATTCAGTCTTCTTAAATTTCACAGAGTTTATATTTATATTTGGATTTAATCCTCTTCTGAACATATTAAATCTAGATTTATATTTAAACCCACCCCTTTTGGGTATGTTGGTTATATTTAGACTTAAATCTTATCCATATGGACATGTTAGATTTAAGTTTAGGTTCAATTCTAGCCACTTTGGATATAATAGATCTAAGGTTTGGATTTAGATCTAGCCCTTTTAGGCATGGTGGAATATAAATTATTTTAGATCTGGCACTTTTGGGCATGATTGATCCAAACTTAAGATTAGATCTAGCACCTTCGGCTGATGGAATCTAAATTTATGTTTTAAATCTAGCCCCTTTTATACATGATGGAATCTAAATTTAATTTTAGATCTAGCCCTTTAGACATGATGGAACTAATCTGGCCCATTTGAGCATGATGGATCTTAGTTTAAATTATATTTGGCCCCTTTAGAATTGATAGATCTTTGTTTAAATTTAGATCTACCCCTTTGGGCATGATGGATCTTAATTTAAATTTAGATTCAACTTTGGACATAATAGATCTAAGATTTGGACTTAGATCCATCCCATTTGGGCATGGTCTAATTTAAACTAATTTAGATCTGACCCCTTTGAGCATGATGGATCTAAATTTGGGTTTAAATCTAGATTCTTTTGGCATAATCAAATCTAAATTTAAGTTTTAAATCAGACCCCTTTTGGACATGATGGAATCTAAATTTAAATTTAGATCCAACCCCTTTGGGCATGATGGATCTTAGTTCAAATTTAGATCTAGCCCCTTTGGACATGATGAATCTTAGTTTAAATTTAGATCTGGCCCTTTTAGGCATGATGGACCTTCGTTTAGGATAGTTTTGATTGGAGAGATTTTTTTCTTAAATGGAGAATTTTCCTTACATTACAAGGCTTATAAAATTGTCCATGTTGATTGGGGGATTTTCCTTTGAGATGAGAGTATTCTTCTCATACTTAAGCAAGAGTATCCCTATAATTGTTCAATTTATAGTTCATTTTATGACTCTTACATTTATAAAGCATAACAACTTTATTAGTTATGCATAATATCTCTTGAGATATTGACCATTTATTGGGGGCATAGGTTTTATCCCTTTTTCATCAATGAGCTGATAAGCTCCCCTTTGTATACTTTTTGAATGATATCTGGTCTTTCCCAATTTGGGTCAAACTTTCCACTGCTTTGTTGATGAGGAATGATAGGCCTTCTACATACTAGTACTAATTTGCCTATTTTGAAGCTTCTTAGGTGAAGCAGTTGACATCATTTTTGGATTAGGTTAACATTTCTTCCAAAAGCATTCATTAGGACTTGTAATCCAAAATTGGAAGCCTCCTAACTAAACACCTAGGTCATTACACTTAATGATCTAGTGCACGTTCCATAGATTAATTTAACTTAATGGGTTTAGTTAGATTTAATACAAATCTTTAATCTAAACATACACCACTCTAAAATTGAAATCAATTAACCAAACTTAAGGTTTAATTAGGAAACTAACCTAATTACCTTAATTAAGCTAATAACCATATAAATCTCAAAAAATTAAAATTACATCCAAGACAAATTTAAATCAATGAAATTAGAAACATAAAATTAAATGAATCCAAATCCAATCCAAAGGTCAAAGGTTAGTCAACTCTTTTATATGAGTTTGACTTATGTGGATCTCACTAAGTCAAAGGTCAACCCATCAAAATTTGACCAAATAAAATCATCCCAAATGGTTAAGATGATTCTATGAACATATATAAACGTGAATTTGAAGGAATATAAGTCCATTGTGGCCTTCATTAGACAAATTAGATTATTTAACCTAAATAGGTCTAAATGGGTCTTATTGGATTTAAACCCAAATTAAACTCAAATCAAATATCTAAAATCATTTGAATATGATTCTTGAATATAAACCAACCCATTATTGGGTCCACATTGACCAATTTGGTCAATTTACCCAAATGAACCCAAATTTAACCCATTAAGCCCAACTTGGGTCAAGTTAGTTCAAAATGAAATAAAATTGGAATTGTTTAATCCAAGGCATTTCAAGTTTCGTGGATTAACATAATGGAAAATTAACACATTATAATTAAGCCAAATAAATTATTTGACTTAATTAAAAGTAACCCAAATCCAATTACATCAAAAGGACTAAACCTAAATTAAATACTCCATAAATCTTAAAAACATATCAAAGGGTTCATTAGTGATTGAATGGACATTTCCTAAGAATTAAACCAAGCCTAATCCATCAAATGGGGTGACTTAAATCAAACTAATGAAAGAAATGGTTAAGTGACTTAATTCAAAAAGATCTCAATCCCATCTCCAACTAATTCACTTAGGATGTTATTATAACATTCTTAAACTTAATTAATGATGGTTCCTAGCCCAAATTAAATCACTTAAGAATACTTCACATAACTCCAAAGCAAGAGATGCCATGGTAAGTCAAAGATATGAAATGCCAAATCCCATTTGCATAACTAAATTCCCTCTCCTCCTCTTTAGCCTAGATATGTGTTTGATGGCTAAGAAGCATGGAAACTAACTCCTAAAGGTTGGAATCATCTCAACCAACCAAGAGAAGAAGAAAAAAAGATTAAAATCTCATGGCATCCATAAACTTCAAAGATTGAGCATTTTTGAAGTGTAATAGACTTTTCCATCACCTTCATGACCTCACATGAAGTTAAAACACACATGACCTCACACAAAGTTAAAACACACCTTTCCCAATTTCACTTGTCACTGGAAGGCCGAAGAACATTCAAAGCCACTAAAATTCAAGCTGAGGTTGCTCTAGGGAGTAATATAGAGGGAGGCAATCCAATTCCTTTAGCACATAAGCTCCCCACACGCTCCATTTGAGTTTACCCCAGATTGGTGACCCAGGGTATGCCATTAATGACCTCCCTTGAGCTTTTGACTTTGGTATTTTTTTAATAGAATTTGACCTTAAGTGAGATCAAACTATTTAGATCTCTTCATTTACATTCATTGATGGATCAAAATTGTGAAATTTCAACAGTTAGATGGCTAAAAATCACACAAAAATGATGGACTGCTCTTGGCCTCTACTGTAGGCATAAGAGATAATCTCCATAGTCCATTCTTTTTAAAAGGAATGGATAGCAAAGATCTAGCTAGATCTTTGATTAAATCTAATAAGGAGAACCGTGGTCGGATCATAGCCATTCGATCTTCGATAGTCCATAATAACTCATGTGTGCCACTTTTAATACCCCAATCCATGTAGATACCACATGGCACAACGACGTTGTGGCACTTGGAAAGCAACACCACATCAGATCCACGTGGATCTGATGTGCCAAAATAGAAAAATCAAGTTTTCTTTAATTAAAAATTAAAGATGCATACATAAAAAATTAAAAAATCATAAGAGATTAAATACAAATCCAAATATTATAAACTTGGGCTCTATGGATTCATCTTGACGAGAGAATCTAATAAAAGTAAAATCACCAAATTATTTTGGATAATTTGACCTTAATTTGAGTTTGAATGATAACTTTCAAACTCTAATTATTCTTAAACCAATGGTCAAATTGAATTAAAATTTTAAGGATTAAAATTGATGTTAAGACACACATTATATAAATTTTTTGCAATTTATTGAGAAATGAATCTTAATATTGGAAATTTCAAATTCTAAAGCTTAATTTTCATGAAATAAATTAAATAAATGAGGGAAATTATTCAAACCAATTCAAAACTTCATGATATAGCATAATAATCATAAATAAACCATTAAAACTCATCAGAACATAATAAATCACAAAATGGCTCAGTCATGTCATTAATTGAATTAATTAACTCAATTAATCAACCTGAACTTAAATTAAATATAATAAATCAATCATAACCCTAAAAATTAAGAATGAACCCTCTTTTGATTCATATTCTAGAGGGATTCCAAGGAAAAATAAAACACTTAAAATATTTTATTAAATTAAGCAAAATTTTAGTTTTAATAAAATAATTAAAATCTTCATTACACCTTAATTACATATTTGATCAAAGTGAAACGTTTAGGAAATCAAATAGACAAAGAACCCCATGTATCATAAAATTTCAAATCCATTTGACCTCTAGATTGCAAATATTTGAATTTCCAATTCTCTAAGTCAATTTAAGAGAAATATTAAATAAAAAATTACAAAAATAATAAAAATTCATAATACAATATTAAATTTTATTATTTGTATCAAAAAACTTAAAATAAATTATCTAAGTTAATTGAATACTATATAATTCAAATAACCCTAAGTTAAAAATAATAATTAAGGAAAAAATGAAACGTAATCATATTTAATTATGATAATTCTTTAAATAATAATAATTTTATTTTATAAATTGAAATATAAAAGATCGTTAACCTATAAAATATAGAAGGTGTCAACATATAAATAAATTAGATGTAACTAAAACCTAAAGCTGAGGTGAATTAAATTTTTAAAATTAAAAAACAACATAAGGCACAATTAATAAACAAAGAAATAACCTTTCTGTTAATTACTTAAATCATAAAATAAATTGAACAATCTTAAACATAATAAATTGAACATAACTTTACTTAAGTTAGTGAACATTAATGAAAATGAATATATGAAATTAATTTCAATGTTTCATATTAATGAAAATGAAAATGAAATTAACTTGAGTTGAATAGATAAAACATACCTACACCTAAGATTAATGAATAAATCATATGCAACTTATACAAAAAATTTCACCTTGAGTCAAATATAGAAAATCTAATGAATGAAAATTAATATTAAATCAAAAGATGAACTCAATAAAAAATATAAATCATCATAATCAACTAAGTAAGCATGTAAAATAAATCAAACTAAAGGAATAAAAGATAATAATCAATATCGCAATTCTAAATCAAAGAATAAGAAGAACCTAAAATCATAATGATAAATGGATTAACTTAAAGAGAAAATCAAATTGAATTATAATAATAAATAGATTGAATTAATTCAAACCAAAATCATAATATTACTAATAAAGAAATATAAAATAAAAAGAAATAAACTAAACTAATTCAAAATCCTCTAAATCCAAATTCAACCAAAATACTTAGCATTTTAATTAATTTTTTAAGGATGAATCTTTACCTTAGAATAAAGATATCATCCTATTAGGACATAGGATGTTGAATGAAATGGGCTTCACCCAAAATTGAACCTATTGTATTCTTCATTCTTGAAAACTTAATTAATTTTAATATAATAAAATATGCCTAAAATAAAGATAAAAATCATTAAATAATTTAAATTGAAATCATCCAACAGTAAATAAACCAACATTCAATACTAAAAAAAAAATTGAAATCATAAAGCCTATTAATGTCTTACCACACAAACACTTTTCTTCACACACTAGAATTATTGGTCACAGATCCTAAACTTAGGTTAGGACATTCTATAATTTTCTGTGTTTATGTGATGAGAATTATTTTTATTATTTTGTGGTGTACTATTTTAGACTGGATGACTAGATGATAGTCGATGGCGTGACGTATTTCTAGAACTAACATTGTCTTCTACAGGGGGTTGTGTTAAAGGGACTATTGTCATAAGTACAAATAAAATTGTTGTTTGCTTATAGGTGCTAAAAAGTCCCTTAGCTTAGTCGATAGGATAGGTGGGCTTAGAAATCAACTAATGCTAAGCCCATACGATTGAAATATATGATTATTATATGCCATTTGTATTTTTCTAACTTTTTATTAGGCTTGGGATTTATTTTTAATATTTAAAATGTAAATTTGAGCTTAGAATTAAGTTAAAATCTATGGGGTCTAGGATTAGCAGAGTTGACCCTACTAGGAGATGGTGCAGAGGTCCCCTATGAAGCCCAATGGAGGTCCCTAAAGAAAGATACAATCCTTAGAAGAAGACTCATAGATCTAAACATGCAGTTCTAGGTCGGGTGGTATTAAGGCAGAGCTCGGCTGATCATTTCTCTTTCTTATGGGGTGTACAGTGGTACCCAATCACACTAGCCTATTTTATAAATTAAAATTTTTTGATTTATTTTAGGGTGTGTAATGGAATCAACCTACTTTTTTAGGTTTCTTTTTGTGCTATTTTTTATGATGAATGCATGGATGTTGGCTCATAAGAAAAATTAAATTTTTTTTTACCTAATTAAATTTAGATAATTTAACCATAAATAATACAATTCAAAACCTAATACAAATAAAGCCCTATGGAATAACTTAAAATCAATTAGAAATAAATGAGCTCTCAGAAATCATGTAATCATATTGCTTCAATCCTTGAATTGGGCAACTTCTGCCATTGCACATAATGGGCATCTGACTTGTGAGGATGACATCCTTCTTGGGGAAGCCTGCCTTCTATTATTGATTTGGCTCATGACTATCTTCTAATTGAATACCATGCAGACATAAATTGCATACCCATGGCCTAAAATGATTATTAAGTCAAAATGTTAAAAATTCAAAAAATGTGCACTAGTTAGATGCATTTCATACCCTGCATTATCTTAAAGATTAGAGAGTGAGTCTATGTTCATATATTCCTTTCTTAAAAATGTAACATCCTAGCCATCTTGCATTCATAAGACTTCATTCCATGAATTTAAAATGTTCTTAAGTGGTGTTAGCTGTCAGCCTCTCTAGGTAGGTTGTAAGTCCAGAAGAGTCAGGGATAGGTTAGTTCCCAAGTGAGAGGAATGATTGATAATTCCCAAAATAAAATTTTATGGAGCATTTGACTCGAGTCAAAAGCACTTGTAAACTAGTTTCTGAAGCATCCTTCTCAGGAATATGTCATCAACCTTAAGCATATCTATAATCTTGTGTTGCTGGAATCTAAGCTCTAGATTTCTAAAAAATTTTAACTCAAAATCTAAACTAAATTTCAAACTTTAAAGCCAAATTATAAAATAGTTGAAATGTCTACTAGACATCCTAGTATCAATACCCATTTTGTTCTTCATCCTAATTGGATTCTAAAAATAACTCTCTCCACTTAGGACCATTCTCAATTGAAAATCCCAAATATTAATCATTTGAAAACCACCTTAGAATTTTTTAGAAATTATAACTTATTTCAATAATCAAGAGTATTTTTAGGAAGAGATCCTTCTTAAGATGTAATTAACTATAGGAGCTTGCCTCTAGGGAACCAAAAACCTAGTTTAAATTAAACTTTGTTCAACTTTTCATGTAGTTCAGGGGAAAAACTTTTTGTACATGAAGAACCTATTAGCTTTATGAGTCTTTTATTAAATGATCAGATCCATTACATGATAACATGTTTATCTTCTAAGATTATATGTTTATTCCTTAATGACACATTTGATCATTCAAATAAGAAATTCCTAAACTCTACATGGTGTCATAAATTTTTTCCACAAAATAATGTGGTCATGAGCTCAAGTGAGCCTTGCTCTATATATTTTTAGGTTTTGTTAGGCTTATAATCAAGTTTTATCTAGAGCTTTAAGCTCTTGAGTCATTTTTGGATAATTTCTTCCATTGTAAGTTTATTTTGAATTGCTATATGGTGTGACAGTACCTCTACTTCAAGAAGAAGTATTTCTTCTAATATGAAGGCTAAAGAATACAATATTTCTTCTGTAGCAGTCTTGTATGTAATATAGTATGATCACAAGGATTCTATTAATTTATCATGCCATTTCCTTATATTTTTAGAAAAATTTTCTTAAGAAGCTTAAAAAATGTTTTATTGAAAACTTCTACAAGATGACTGGCTCTTGGATTGTATATTGAAGAATATCACTAATCTATCTTATATTTCTTAAAGAAGCAATGAATTTTGGTATTCTTGAAGTCAATGCCATTATCGATATAATTTTTTGAGGTACTCTGAATTGGTAAATGATATAGTATCAAAAATATTTTTATACATTGTCAATTTTAACTTCTTTTAATTGAATTACTTATGCTAGTTTGAGAAGTAATTAGTGGCAACTAAAATGAAATGATGTCCTTTAGATGATGGAGGTATTATTTGACCAATTATATCAATTCCTTAACTTTGAATTTGTCAAGATTCTAGTGTTGGATGTAAGTGATTAGGTGGTTGATGCAATGTATCTACATATATTTGACACTGATGACATCATTTGGCATGTTCAATACAATCTTGAACCATACTGGCCAAATAGTATCTCATTCATTTGATTTTGATTTTCATTTTGGGAATAGATTGGTGTGCACCATACAACCTTTCATGGACTTCAACCATAACCACTTTGCTTCATTTGGTCCTGGGTATCCTAACCACAATTGGTTGAATGAGCATCGATATAATGTATCATTCATAAGATCATATCATAGTGCTCTTTGTAAAATTTGATGAGCTTTTGATTTATCCTTTGACAATTTACCATTTTTAAGATAGGTGATGAATGATTCTCACTAGTCATCTTCTTATATTATCATCAAAATCTCTCAAATTTCTTTAGCTTTAAAGGCCTGCATGAGAGTTGGTGCAATGCTAACTTGCTTTGGACTATTAATATAATTGGCTCTCCCTAAGGGTCTATCATTTTTTAGCTAATTTAGCCAATGTGTCGTTTTGTCATTATCTTCACACTTGTAATTACTATTTCAAGAATTAATTTCAGAAGCTCCAAGATATTCTATTGATAAAGCACAAATTTCAAGTTTTTTATACAGAAAGTCCTAATTATTTATTAAATTATGAGTTACGATTCTTCGTAAACATGAAGATTCTTAATTTTCATGTTAATTCGTTGATTTATTCTTTACATTAATGCTTTGTATTCTGCTTTATTATTGATTTGATATTTGGTTAGATCATAAATATTAGAGAATACCATCTTGCATTGACACAAATTTTGAACCAATTTTGACATGTAATGTAGGTAATTTAGGAAGTTTGGCTAGCTTCATTTATGATGCCCCTTCAAGGTATAGTTCTTATTCTAATGATTATTGATGTTCACTCTTAAGATTTAATCATCAAGGCAATTCATTGTTGAGTGGAGAGATTGCTGGTAAAGGATGACAGTTAAAAGGTCAAGTAGAGCTTACTCTTTTATAGCCTTTATGAAACACATATTATATTATATTGAAGTAATAATACTACCTATTTAGCTAAGCAACCGGTTAAGACAGGTCTTGTCATTAAGAATTTAAGAGGGTCAACTTTAGATATCAAAGTTAATTTTTGTGATAGTATATAGTGCTATAGTTTTTGAGTAGTAAATATTAATGCTAGACATTACTTCTTAATAAGATAATATCTTATTTTGGCTTTAATTAGACGTCACTTTATATAGTACAGGGAATTTTTCTTCCTTTCTTCATTATTCTAAGCTAACAAAGCTTTTAATGATTCTTCTAACACTGATGTACATAATATCAATGGCTTTTCCATTATTGGTGCTACTAAAATAGGGGGATGTAATAAATTTTATTTTATGCTATCAAATGCTCCTTAACAAGCATCATCCCATATAAAATGTGCATCCTTTTTCATCAATCGAGTGAATGGTTGATATCTCCCTAAAAGAATAGAAATGAACCTTCAAATGTAAGCTAATTTGCCTAATAGTGAATGTAGTTGCTTCAAGGTTTTAAATGATGGAATTTCTATTATTCCTTTTATTTTAGATGGATCAATTATAATCTCTCTATGGAGCATAATAAAGCAAGAGAATTTTTTAAAAGTCACACCAAAAGCAAACTTTAATGGAAGCATCTTTAGGTTGAAACTTCAAATTCTATCAAATATAACTCTTGAATCACTTATGTGTTCAATTTGATCTTGCTCTTGACAACCAAATCATCGACATAACACTCCACATATCTATGCATATGGTCATCGAAGATGTGGATCATTGCACTTTGAAATGTAGTGTCGATATTTTTCAAGCCAAATGGCATTACTTTGTAGCAATATATGTCAAAAGATGTATGCTTTTCATCTTTGGAGCCATTTTAATTTGATTATAGCCCAATGAGCCATCCGTGAAGGAGAGAACATATCATAATTTGATGTGTTGTATACCATGAGTTTTGCATTGGGTAATGGGAAGTGATATTTTGGGCATATTTTATTTAAATCACTAAAGTCAATGTAGACATAGATTTGTCCATTATTTGTTTCTTACTGGGATAATATTAGCATTCCATTCATCATACATCTCTTCTTGAATGAATCCTCCTTCAATAAGCTTTTTGGTTTTAGCAATTACATGCTCTTTAATTTCTAATTGCATTCATCTTGATGATTACTTTACAAGCTATATATCACATTTAATTGCTATCTTATGTACAACTATGTATGGCAATAGGCCTGACATTTTATTGTAATTCCATACAAAAAAAATATTTGTATTCATAGAGTAGTGCTTTTACTTTCTCTAATCTTTCTGATGTGAGGCTAGCAATAACAAAAGTCGGCCTCAGTTCTTCTTCAATTCCCATGTTGATTTCTTAAAGTTCATCAATGGTGGTTTGATTGCCATCTTCAAATTCCTTTAGATCAATTATTAATTCATCTTCAAGTGCATTCTCATTTTTATGTGAAATGTTTCTTCATTCATCTATACTTCTCAAAGGACCTCTTCCTTTCTGGATATGGTAAAGCATGAGGTCATTAAACAAATTATCAAAGTAATATACCCTAATCCTTAAATGGTGAACTTCCTATATTCTATGGGATTTTTGGTATTATTCCTTTGCAAGAGCTTTTTAAGCAATTGAGCTTAGACATTTGATTGTATAGGTTGAATGTTATTTTAACCAGCTTCTTTATGGCTGAAGAGAAGCATTGAAGAATAAAAATTGAAACATCTTCTTTCTTAAAATCATCCTCTTCAAATGACATTTGTGTGGGATTTATGATCATGCTTCTAAATTGTAGAAATGGATCCCACTTTCATTATAGCCTCTTTTAGGATGGACAAATAAAGTTTTCAACTATTCTATTCCTTAATTCTTGAAGTTATTAAGGCTTTTCTATGTGCCCTTGGCAGTGTAATTATTTTCATAGTCTTATTTGAAATTTGGGATTCGAGTATCTTTTTTAGCAAAATATGAGTTTTCTCTAATTTTTTTTTTTTGCATTACTAGTACTAGCTTCTTCTTTCTTTTAGCTAGATGAGGCTTTCTTTGGTTAATAAAGTACTAATTCTTCTTCATCATCCTCATTATTGCTGCCATGGTGGAGAATTATCTTAGGTTACTTTAATTTTTTGGTACTTTTATCCTATGAATTATTTTTTTTCAACATTAGTTTAATAACTGGAGTCACTTGCTTTTGGGAATCAACTTCCTCTACTTTCTTAGGCATGAAGTACTTGGCATCATCATAGATCTTGATTTCATGTATCAATAATGGATTCATGTCACCATCAATTAGATGCTCTTCAACATTTTGAATATGCTTCATACATTGATGGAGAGTTTAAGGTTCTATGTCATATTCATGAATGCACGGCCGACCAAAGAGCACTTTGTAAGCAACACTAGCTTCAATCATGTGAAATTCATCCTTTGTGCACAGTTTCCCAAAGTGTAAAGGTAGAATAAGGTTTATTTTTCTTATTCATTAAATTCTTGTATGAATATTATTCTTTTGACTAGACAGAAAGCATCTAAAGCTACTGCTCAGAGTGTCTTAGCTATTAGGAGATTCACTAAAGGACTTGATTGATTAGTATCTTTTTATGCGGATAGAATTGCTTTCAAATGTGACATAAAAAGGCCAATTATGTTTGATCATCAATAATAATAGGTCGTCATCACTGAATGCGATGGTTGCTGATTTTTGGGAGGTTAAGTCCTCTTTCATCCTCTCTTCACCAAAGAATATTTTATATTATTCTTGATTTTGCAAGGATTTAATTAAGGTCTCACATATATCTTTGGATAATAAGAGAGTTTCATAAATACTTAGTAAATTAGGGAGCTTGTGTAAATGTTTCAAAATATTATAGTCTACTTCTATTTTGGTGATGGGGTAAGGCATTTTATTAATTTGTTTTTTTTCCTTTATCACCGACTTTTCATTATGGGGTGGAGAAATTTATTTTCCACTCCTTAATTGAGTTACTTCTTATATGATCTTCTTTATTAGAAGAAGTTCTAAATTTTGTGTTTCTTGAGAAATTTTAGAGTCTACTATATTCTAGGCATGATTATTTTTAGCATGACTTGACCTTCCACTTAGAAAAACTTTTCTCCTGAGAAAGCATAGTTCTTCATCGAGATAGTTGAAGTTGTAATCACATAACATGCTTCTTTTGGGTTTGAAGATTAGAATTTTACACATATACTCAACATGTTTCTTTCAAAACCTCTTCTTTAGGAATTTTCATGTCAAATTGTAAGTCGGCCATGTATTCTTCCAACATAGATGACCTTCGAAGAGGTTGCTTGTACTCCTCTAAAGAGTCAATCATCTTTTATGTTTCAGACTTTGGTTTGCTATATTTCTTTTTTTCTTTGAATTATAGGGCTTTACTAAAAAAGACTGATCATTAGACAAGTGCCTTCTTGAACTTATTTCTAGCTCTAAGGAATTCTTCCACCAAATGCCTTCTATAGTTGAAAGAATGTTGATCATTTATTTTATCTTTTTTGAGATGAAGGTCTCCCAACCAACTTCTTCTTCTTCTTGTGTTTGTAGATCTTTTCCTTTATCATCATTTATATTTTGGGTTCCAGCTGGCTCAATATTTTTTCCTTCTACATCTTGGATTGGGTGTGTTGCAACAACATTCATCTTTTCCTTTCTAAGATGTACCAGTACACTATTTGATACGATGAGTTCCCTATTTTGATAACTCTTTTCTACCCAATCTTTGATAATAAAATAGTCTTCAATTGGGTTACTTATGAGTCCATGGAATGGACAATAGCTGGGATCATCAATTTTGTCTACTTAGTCTAGCTGATGTGGCTTTGGAAAATTTTAGGGCATTTCTAAAGATCATTGCAGTGCATTATCTTTTGATTGAGTAATGCTTAAATATCTTCCCTTGGAGAGTTAGCCTTTTCTTATCTTTTATTAACTTTATTGTTAGTCTGGGTTCATACCTCCATTTCCCTTTTTGTTAACCATGAATGTGAATGTTATATTCACATCATGTGATTTTGGTTTTTATCCTTTCCCAAAGGGATTATTATTATAGTTGGCACTATGGCATTTTTTCTTTGACAACCTTTCAAACTTGGCTACATGATACAATAATTTGTTATTAATCATAATTGCTAGATATGGAGCCATCAAATCATCGATGTTTTCTATGAGGAGTTCTATTGCATGATTTTTAATGAGTTGCTGATGACATTTCATGCTTAGATTTCTGAATTTTGTGATGTATTTTTTAACACTTTCATCTTTTCTTTTTTTTCTAAGGCAAGATCTATTATCATTACTTTCTTGGTTGCACCTACAAATCTCTTGACAAAAAATGTTTTCAACTGAGTGAACATTTTTATTGAGTCATTTAGTAACTCAGTATACCACTTGAAGGTTATGCTGGTAAGACTACTAACAAATTATCATAGAAGTATGGCCTCATTCCCTCTAGTATTCTCATAAGTGGCTTTAAATTGGGCCAAGTGTTGCCATGGATTTTTTGAACCTGAAATGGTGTTGAATTTCAACTCCACATATCTTTTAGAATATTATACTTGGTCGTATTTAGTCGAATATGGTTGGCCTTTCCAACTAGTTGTTTAATAGACTCTGAAGAAATTACTTCTTTGACTTTCTAGTTGATGAGGTCCTTTAATTAAGAGGTTATTATGTAAGCTTCTTAATAGACATTTAATGTAACTTCTCCTAAGGATTCTTGCCTTCACATTGAAGTAGTTAGCAAGTTGAGTGTAGCATTTTGTATTCCCTTAGTTTCAGCTATTAGATTGATCATATCTGGAGGATTACTTAGAGGCACTTGTTGCATTGTAGTTTCTATAAGGTTAAGTTAACCAAATAGCTCTTTCATCAGCCCATTTATTTCATTGAGGTGGTTGTTGAGCTAGCTAATTTTTTAGTCTCTTCTTTGGAGTTGAGAACCCATTTTTTGTTGTAACGTTAATATAACATTGGTTTGCTCTTCAATTAATTCAACTTCTACTTGAGCTTCACCTCTGGGTTCTTGATGATTTAGGTTATCCTGATGTTCTTTCTCATTTTTGTTTGTTCGGGTACCACATTTATATTACATAAATGTGTATCAATCATGCAGATAACTTCAAATTCCATGCAATCCATATCTTCATCATTTTGGAAGTCTGGGATTTGTTGCTCTTCATTGATTGGGAAATCTTCATCTTCCTAGAAGAGTTGATTATCCAACTTATCATCTGCTGGCTTACTCTTTTCAAACTAGTATTTATAGTTGATGATACTAGATTCAATTCTTTTGTCATCTAGTGGGGCTAGCTCATATTGAGTTGTCTCATCATTGATGACATGGGATTCTTTAATTACCCAAATTGATCAGAACCTTCAGTGGTGAATCTCTAGGAAAGCATCATGGATGTCACACCCTAGTGTTCACTGAATGAATTATATTACTTTTTTTGTGGTGGTTGTTGGGACATTCTAATAACTGGCCACTTAGTACTTTCATATTGGAGGGCTCATTGTCAATGTTTACCAAACATTAAAGCTTTAGGCCTTGAGTTCTATTCAAGGCTAGATTGATATTTTTTTAATCTTCTAACCTCTCCTAGAGTAAGAATTTATTAGGTTAGTAACCTAGCTCACCAACTTCTTAATTCTTCTTTGAAGGTTTCTATTTTTAATAGCCTTTAAAATTTTATGGATTTTGGAGGAGATAGTCTCCTCCTTCTATGGTTGATTCTGTTAAATGGGATGTGTGTGCTCATCCCAAAAAAAATTTATAGCTCCTTTAGAGCTATATCTCTTGATCCATCAAAATGAAACAAAATTATTATTTATGGGTATATTTGTTTCCACTAGTGGTTCATATTGTTGTTCAGGATGAATAGGCAATCGAGCAACTTTGTGACCAATATTGTACTTTCTTTAAGCTCTCTAAAACATTTGGGTGCCCATGAAAGATGCTTCATTGCCATTATTACCTAAAGTACAACTAGCTTCTTGTGAGATAGTAGGCCTCTCTAATGTACTATTAAGTGGATTGGTGATGATCGACTTCATCTTGGGCATAACAGTCATCTTATCCTTAGAAAGGATTATCAGCATTGCTTTTGATAGCCTATCAAAACTATAACCCCTTTTAGAGCTTAAGGCTTTAGGCTTAATCTAATTAAGAATGATCACATTCAACCTCTTTCATTCGTTGAATGCTTTAACATTCTAGAGCTCTTAATGATAGGCTTAGCTATAAGTCTAGCTAGTAAAAACTAGATAACCTCAAAAATCATTCTAAATAGGAAAGTAGCTCCAACAGAACCAATGTTGATTACTAAGGGAATCTAGTGGACCACTCTTCTAACTTGATAGTCATCATAATTGTCAAGTTTTCCCTTGGGGGTTTCAAACCTGGTCATAGATCTAAACTTTTAAAAGAATTTATCCTAGTATTTTAAGTCTACAATAACACCATATACTTTATATTTTTCCAACTAGAGATGTACAGAAAAGTAATCCCAAATGGAGTTGCTAGAAATCTAATCTCTCAAGAACAGCATCCTTTTAAAAATTCTCCACCATCTTTATTGGGATGGGTAGAGTATGTTCTTTATGAAGTAGATTAATCTATATTCAACTAGATTTCCCCTAACATTATGTTAGGGTTTATTTAGATCAGGGTTCTACTTCTTATGAACACAAGCATTTATAATTAATTACCCCCCTTATCATAGTAAGAGAGAACTCTCAATTAAGGTTGGAAATAAACATATCTCTTATATGAATGGGTGTCTAGTGGTGCATATGGAGTGACATAGATGACTGTCTAAAAAAAATAAGAGGATAGTCCCAATCAAGATCCCATGGTTCTCATATCAGACTACATTGTCCACCCACCAACATCAAAGGGCTATCGTCAGAAAGTCAGTGATTAGTAGCCATGAGTTGCTTCATTTTAGATATCCTGAGTAGACTAAAGTTTTAGTGTGGGGATTGTTGACTTAATTTTTATGAGGTTAACATTAGTTCTAAAATTAGTAATTAGAACACCTAATCTTATATTACGAGCCCTCTAATTAAACACTTAGAACACTCATTTAGTAACCTAGTGCATCCTCTTTAGGTTTGATCTAACCTAATAGATTAAGGTAGACTTAACCAAAATCTCAGGCATAAATTAAATCAAACACATTTTACTTGAAAATTAGATTCATGTAAATTTAAAGCAAAGTGATTAAAGTGATTAATCTAATTAACCTATTAAGCTCAAAATTAATTAAATTCAAAGGAAATTCAAACAAAATAAAAAATAAATCCAAGACAAAGTAATTGAAAAGCATGAAATAATAATATGAACATGAATGAACCCAAATTCAAATCAAAGTCAAATCTAGTCAACTCGTTCGACATAGGTTCGACTTATATGGGTCCCACTAAGTTAAAGGTCTACTACCCAAAATTTGACCCAAAAAAATCATTCAAAATGATCTAAATGATTAAATAAGCATACATATACATGAATTTAAAGAATTTTAAATTTATCTAGGTCTTATTTAGGTTAATTAGATCATTTGATCTAAATGGGCCTAAATGAGTCTTATTATGTTCAAACCCAAATCAAATTAAAATCAACTCATATTGATGGTTGAAAATTATTTGGAAATGATTGTTAAATACAATTTGATCAATTATTGGGTCCAATTTGACCAATTTAGTCATTTGACCCAAATAAACCCAAACTTAACCCATTAAGCCCATTTTGGTCAAATGGGTTAAAATTGAAATCAACTTAAAATTAAATAAGATTAATAACTCCAAATAATCTCACATATGTTATTAAACATGATTAAAATCCAAACATAATTTAATTAAGTCAAAATTGGTCATCTAACTTAATCAAATTCAACTTAATTGATTTAAATCAAAATGGGTCAAGTTGACTTAAAATCAAATTAAACTCTCATGTGGCATAGACTAATTGATTTTGCAATTATACAATGGATAATCAATAATGATTTAAACTCAAACCTCAAATCAATCAATCAAAAGAAACATAATTAAAACATTTTAAATTAAGTTAAATCCAAATGGCATAATCAAGCACCAAATGAACCCAAACTTGAACCAAACATCTTAAACTGATCCAAACCCATTCTAAGAGAAGGATGATTGAGCAAGCTTAAGTAATTTAATTAATCCCAACAAAATCTAAAATAAGGGAATTTTCCATAAGAAAAGGCGTGCTTGAAGCCAAATCCAATTCCTCAATCCCCTTATTCTCCTTGCTCATCCATCTCAACACCTCTAGATAGGTGTGAAGCAGCCAAACACCCTTGGAGCTAGCCTCCAAAGGTGTCAATCTCTATGGAAAACTAAGAGAAAAAAAATGCTTAAAGGAAGCTCTCAGCATCTAATGGCAAAGAGAGAAAGAGATCATCTCATGCCCAATTGAGCACTCATGCATCTTCCCTAAACTAAATGAATTCGAGTGCACTCACACCCATATCCCCTCACCACTGGGAGGGTGGAGAATGTCCAAAGCTGATAGGAGATAAGCTGAGCTTGGTCTATAGGCAAATGCACAAGAATAGAATCCTCCTTCCTATAGCCTCATTACATCATTCTGAAGCTAACCAAGTCGACTCCATTGCCTAAGATCACTATCGATGAGCTATGCACCAAACCCGATATTATTTCATTTTAGTTTTGGTCCTTTGTGAAAGAAACTTGGTCTCAATAAAGATTATGATGTGATCTACATGAGGTCTTGATTTTTGATGTGAAATCAATGATTTTAATGGTTGGATTGCTCAAATCATCTCAAATCGACTAGCGCCTCTCAGCTTTCCTCATTGTTGAGAGAGGTGAAATCTCTGACGTCCATTGGTTTCATTAGGAATGGATGATCAAGACTTAGTCAAACTGCTTGATTAAAACCCTTATAGGAACCCACAAAAACATCTGAGTCGTCCAAGCCTGAAACAAAACCGTGTGCACCGCCATTTAAACACACGCTCCATGTGGATCTTGCGTGGATGAATCATGCATTGCCACGTTGGCATGATGTGGTGCTAACGCGTATAATAAAAAAATTAGGATTTTCTATTTTAAAAAAATTATAAAAAATGGTAAAAACTTCAAAAAAATCATATTAAATTAAATATACATCTAAAAAATGCAAATAAAGGCTCCATGGATTCATCTCAATAAGAGAAATCCATTAAAATTAAAATCCCCAATTAGTTTTGGATAATTTTGAACTAATTTAGCTTTAAAGAAAAATAGTCAAACTTAAATTAATATTAATCCATTAATCCTAATGACTTAAAACTTTGGAGAAATGAAATTAAGATTAAAATACACTTAAGAGAATGTTTTGGTGATTTATTTCAACATAAGTTTAAAGATGATTAATTTTCAATTCTAAATCTTAATTTTAATAAAATAAATGTTAAATGTTAAAAAAGAATTGTGAAAAATCATGGAAATAAGCTAAATCTTCATAACAAACCCTAATGACCTTAAACATATTATTGGAACTCTTTAAAACCCAATAAAATACAAAATTGCCTAATTAAATAATTAATTGAATTAATTAATTCAAATAATCAACCTGAACTTAGGAAAATAATAGTAAAACAACCAAAATTTCAAAAATTATGAATAAACCATCTATGGATGCATCTTCTAAAGAGGAAGAATAATAAAACCCTGAAAGTGATTTTTTTTAATTAAGCTTCATTTTAGTTTTAATAAAATAATTAGAATTTTAGTTAGTCTTAAAATATACATCTAATTAAGGAGAAATTTTAAAAAACTTAAATTGGCTAGGAACCCAACTAGTCATAAAAATTTCATATCCAATTAGACTCTCGATTGGGAATTATTGAATTTCCAAGACTTTAGGTCAATATAAATAAAATAATAAATTAGAAAATTAAAGAATTTCACAAAGAAATAATAAAATAAACTTATAACATTGTTATATGCACCAGAATACTTAAAGAAAATTTCAAAACAATATGAAAGTAAAGAAACTTAATTAAACATAAGCTTAGGGTTTAATATTAAAGATAATTGAAAATATGAAATTTAATTAAACTCCAAAATTAATAATTGATGATAACTTCACTAATGAATTAAAGTATATAGTTTATTAATATCTGAACATATAAATTTATTAAGCCCATTTAAATAATAAGATAATTGCAAGTAATAAAAACTCAATAAACTTAGATTAAATAATTAAACCTAAATGACATAAGCATAAAGATGGATTAAGATAGGTTAATACATAAGAAAATCCTTTCTTAGATCATGAAATAATAATAATCACACTAAATCAAATGATAAGAAGAATCTTCCTAAAATAATGAAATTATTATTTTCTTATAGATTAATTAAAGATAATTGAACTTTTTATTTCAACTCATAACATATAAATGTTAATGAAATCATTACTAGAAACGAACTATTTTTATTTCAACTCATTTAGCAAACACAAGACTGTTAATTGAATAAATAAATGGAAATAAAAGAAATCTAAACAAAACCTAAATAATTATTTGGAAATTATGCAAATAAAGCAAATAAAGTATAAAATTAAAATATAATAAAGTGATGACATCAAAATTAATATTGAATATTAAATTCATTTAAGTTAATGAACATTACTGAACATAAACATAAACATAAACATCAAACAAATATATAATGAACATAAACTAAACATAGACATAAACATAAACATAAAAGAAACATTAATCAATAAATAAAGTTAACCTAAAACCAAAATTAAATGGATAATGAAATAAAAATGATAAGTAAACCAAAGTAAATTATAATAACATGAACATTAATATAATAAATAAACTTCAGTAATCTAAGTTAAATGAATGAAACGAATAAACTTATAAAACTCAAACTATAATAACAAAAGAATTAAATTTAAAGTGAAAACTAATTCAAATTAAATTATAGTAACATAAATAAACCTTAATTGAATTTAATTGAAAAAATATACTTTAAAGAAATAAACAAAATTAAGTTGTGATCAATCAAACAAAAAGAAGAAATGAATGAAGAGGAGAATTCAAAATAAAAATTAAGACATTCATTGAATTAAACTTAAATTAAATTAAATCAGTTAAATAAATTTAAAATTAATTAATTAAGATACTTAGAGTCTTAGTTAGACCATTAGATTGAATCCCCACCATAGGATGAAATTTCATTCTTCTAGGACTTAGGATGTTGAATAGAATGGGTTCCACCCAAAATAGAACTTATTGTATTCTTCATTTTTGAAAACATAACCTCATTCTAACATAAAATGTATTTAAAATAAAAATGTAATTATAAATCATTAAATCACTTAAATTGAAATCATCCAATGATAAAATAAATAAACATTAAAATCCAATCCAAAACTTAGATTTAAAAAGGCTTAGTATGGCCTTACCACATAAATCACCTCTTTCACACACTAGAATATTAGGTCATTGACCATAGATTTAGGTTAGGATGATCTGTGATTCTCTGTGTTATGATGTAATGTTTTTATTACTTCATGGTGTATTATTTTAGACTGGATGCCTAGGAATGTTTGCCCATTAGACTGGATGGAAGGACATTCTTTATAAAACTAATATTATTATATACAAGAGATATGTTAAAAGAATTGTTGTAAAAAATATTAAACTGTCAATTACTTGCAGGTGCTAAATAAATCTCTTGACATAGCCCAATAGGATAGTTGAGCTTGGCAAAAAACTAATATTATGCATGTATATTTGCAAATATAATGTCTGGTGTGTTGTTTGCATTTCCTTGACATTTGTTTTGTAGAGCTTAAAAATTTATTTTTGGAATTTAAAATGTAATTTTATGCTTAGAATTAGGTTATGATTTATGGGGTCAATATGAGTCGACCTACTAGAATGGGTGCATAGATCCTCTGTGAAGCCCAATGGAGGTCCCTAAAGATAGAGATGATCATAAAAAGACCCCCATAGATCTAAACTTGTAGTTCTAGGTTGGGCTATATTAGGGAAAAGCTCAACTAACTATTCTCTCTTTCTTCTATATGTGGTACCCTCCCAATGGCCTATTCTTTAATTTAAATTTGGCTTGATTTACTTTAGGTGCATAATAGAATTAACCTAATTTATTGGTTTCTTTCTTTGTTGTATTTTCTATGATGAATGTTGGACATTAGGCTCTTTGGAAAATTAAATTTTATACCTAATTTAAATTTAATTAACTTAAATAAAAATAAAGAAACTTGAAACTTCACATAAAATGAATCCATAGGAATAACTTAAAATCAACTAGAAATAATTAGCTTTTACAAATCATGCTAGCATATTATTCTAGATTTTTGAATTGGGTGCTTCACCCATTACACATAATAGGCATCTGACCTTTGAGGATGACCACCTTCCTTGGGAAGTCTACCTTATCTTCTTGATTTAGTCCATGATCACTTCTAATTACATGTCATTTAAGCATAAAATGCATACCCTAAAGCTTTAAATAAATTATGGGTCAAAAATATTTAAAAGCTAAGATATGTTGCATTAGTTAGAATTATTTCATACCCTACATCATTTTAGGGATTAGGGAGCGAGTTTAGGTTCTTAAATTCTTTCCTAAAATATAACAGCCTAGCCATCTTGCATACATAAGACTTCGCATCATGGATTTAAAAATTTGCTTTGGTGGTGTTAGATTGTAACCTTTCTAAGAAGGTTATAAGTCCAGAGGAGTTAGGAGTAGATTCCTTTCCTCTAATAAGAGAAAAAACTATAATTCTTAAATATTACATTAGGTCATGCTACTAACCTGTGTTAGAAGCACTTATATACTTAGGGTTTGAAGCTTCTCATTAGAGTAAGTCTTCAACCCCAAGTATTTCTACAGTCTTGTGCTATTAGAATCTAAGTCCTAGATTTCTAATAAAATATCAACTCAAAATTTAAAGCCTAATAATAAGATAGTTAAAATTCCTACTATCACAATATAAATAGGCATTTCCTACTTAATATTATCTTTCAAAAATAATCTTTCCACTTTGTAATGTTCCTAATTGATTTTTTTTTAAATAACATTTCCTTTGATAACCAACTTAGAAATCCATAGAAATAATAGCTTATTTCTTTAATTGAGAGTTTTCTTAGGAAGAGGTCCTCCATTTTTAAGATATAATTAACTATAGTGTCTTGTCCTTATAGGAACCATGAACCCATTTTAAAATAAACCTTGATTTACCTCTTCATGTAGTTTAGGGGAAAATTCTTTGGTATATTAAAGACCCATTAGCCTTAGAACTTTTAATAAATAAATAAAACCATTATAAGATAACATGTTTAACTCTCAAGATAATATGTTTTTTCATTAATGATGCATTTGATCATCCAATTAATAAATTCTTAAATTCTATATAGTGTCATAAATATTTCTCACAGAGATATTTTTGGTGACTCCATTGGGGAATAGTTCCTCTTTCCATCTTTAAAAATAAGCTATTATTTCTATATATCGATAATATGTTTGTAGTCTCATGAGTCAAAATTGCATTTCATTCTATTGAATAACTCTCCATTTCATCATTGGTAGATTATATTCAACATCCACTAAAAGAGAGAGTATAGAATTATCCCACTTATTGAAATCAAGTGAGATGATTCTATAATTACTATATTTTTTGAAAAGTAAAATATCATAGCCACAATATAATTGGCTAAACATTCCTAATTGGTCAACAATTTTTTCTTACCACATTATGATTATTAATAATTATGACTTACTTAAAATTTTTATTTTTGTAAACAAAAAATGGATGAACAACTTATCTTTGCTGCTACATTAAGGATTAGCTTTTCCATGGATAGTAATAAATTGGCTGATTGCTCTGTTATCAAGTTTTGAGCTAGATTTGAGAACTTAAATATTATAGCTAATGGAGTGACATTAGATCTTGTTAGTAAGGAGGATGTTAAAAATAAACAACCCATTTTTGAAATTCTTTGGTACACCTCATTCTGCCCCTATTGAAGGCTAGAAAGTTATTACGTGTCACTAAGAGGGTTCAAATGTGTCCTGCTTATAAAAAGATCAAGTTTCCCTCTCCAAAGGAATTTCCTACTCCTTTCCTTTCTAGTACCTTCAAAATAGGGCCCACTTCTGAGCCTCATGAAATGACCAAAAGCTAAAAGATGAATAGAGTGGGCTTTGGAGGATAGCCCTTATGGAAAAGAAACAAAAAGAAATGCTTAAAATAGATTTGGCTGGGGTGAGGGACGAATACACCCTCCCTGATACTTCCCACCTTTTAGGAGGTAGTAGATATCACTCTCTTTCTACAGCCTAGAGAGAGGAGGATGTATCAAGGATAGTAAATCCATCTCTCCCCTTTATTCATGAAAGTAAGAAAAATTGTAAGATGCTAAATAGAGAAACACATGGTAGGCTACACTAGATCCTCCATAGGATTTCTAGACCCTCCTCTTACACATAGTAGGAGTTACTCAGGGCTATGAGGATCACATCTAGAAACCATGAAAGAGAAATTCTAGGAAGACCTGCCACTTCCCAAAATCAAGGGAAGGGGAAGGTGGTCATTCCTATTAGAAGAAAACTTTATATTCGCTATTGTATGGATTGAAACCACCATGGAAAATCACTAACTTGGCATAGAGATCAATCAGCTAGTTTTCCTAAAATGGAAAATAAGAAAGTTTATGTTAGGAAGGTTTTGTTAGCCCCTGAGCCTAGAGTTCCTTCGCCACCATCATCACTAGAGAGAGAGCACTTTGCTTGATACAGATAAGCCTTCATCATATTCCCAGGCCTCAAGCAAAAGGACCATCATCATCTCATGCTTCTAGTAGAAGAATAGAGTCCCTTCACTTATTTGTTTATGATAAAGAGATCACAAATGAGCAACACCTTGGCTTGGGAGCTACTCTTGATATCGAGAAAGTCCCTGCTATCCAAGATGTTCTAAAGGGTGAAGAATCTGAGGTAAAACCCATGGATTTAGGAGATGAGTCTAATGTCATCATTGATAACAGTGGTGTTTCATCTTATTTGATAGAGAAAAAAATGGAGAACATTGTAAATGAGGATGTTGAAAATAAAATATTCAAAAGAATTCAAAAAGATTTTCATTTAAAATAAGATGAATTACTTGATGATGACTCAAGGTTTCCTATAGCACATATCTACATGGTAAATACAAGAGCATCAAAGGAGGAGCAGGATGAGACAATGAAAATTCTATAACTGATCCTTCAACTACAAAAGAAAGATGATTAGATTACTATGATGGAAAAGATGATGCAAGAGATGATTGCTACCATGCAATCACTCTAAATCATGATCCCTTCCTTTTCACACCCTCATCCTATGAAACAACTTGAAATAACCCATCCCACTGATGAGACAAGGCTTAGTTTAGAAGAACATAATCAAAAGTACAAACTTGTAGATGATATACCCTTTACAACTGACTTGAATTCATTGGTGGAACAAGTCAAAGAAGCTTTTAGTCCGAGACACAACCTTAGTTCTAAAAGACCATACCCTCGAGGAATATGATGCCATTCAATATAGCAAAGAATTTTTTACCTCCTTGTTTTAAAGTATTTGATGGAACTGATAACCCTAAATAGAATTTGGAACATTTTCTAGTAAGTTGTTACAATGCTGGTGGTAGCGATGCATTACTATTTTTTCAATTCATCAAAAGTTTGTTAGGAGTTGCCTTTAATTGGTACATAGTGTTACCAAATGGTACAGTAATGCTTTCACTGAACTAGAAAATATGTTTGTAAAAATATTCACTGGCACTCAACACCACATCATTGTGTGAGACTTAGTGGTAGAAAAGAAAAGCAGTGAGTCCCTTGTGGATTATATTTTTAAATGGAGAATCCTTAAGTATTAAGTGTGAGCCCATTGTAGCGATACACTATTAAGATCATCCTCCAAAAATTCATGGTCCCATGGCTTTCTTGATTAATGGATTTACAATCAAAACATTTAAAAAAAACTCTTAAATAAAGCCTCCAGTCTACAAGAGGAGGCTCTTAGGATGACATTCCTAAATGAACACTCTTTTGTAGAGTAGTCAAGACCTAGGAAGTTATTAGAAAAAGAAAATGAAGGAATGGCCCCATTCGGATACAGATAGAGCCTTTCTTCTTTAGGCAACTATGGTAGCAAGTATCACTTTCACCCAAGAAGATTCTAACCATCCATTTTAGTGAAACAATAAATCAAACTTATTCTATCAAAAGAGAGGCAGTGAGGAAGATCTTCTAGAATTTGAAAAAAAAAACCAAATTTCAAATTACTCAACCTAAAGATTCTAGAGGGATTTAGCAAGGTGAAGGACTCTAAATATTATCTATACCACTAAATATTAAGACATACTATTGAAGATTATTTCAACATTAAAGATTGGCTCAAAAGGAACTATAAATAGGGGTTGGTGGTAATTCCAAAAGAATACCTTGTGGACCCTAGACAAGGGTCCATTGAGGTAATTATAGGTGATTCCACTTCTTTTACTTCATCTTCTTCAAATTAATGAGATGTAGTCTTATCCCATTCTTCTGAAAAATATTTAATGAAAAGTTTTAAAAATTCAATGCAAGATCTAATGAAGACCATGAAGAAGATCATCAGATTTATCCACTAGAATTTGAATAGTCAATTCCACCTTGACCCCATTCAACATCTTGTTACTTAGATTATTTGAGAGAGTGGTGAGGGAGAGACTTCTTATACAAGATAGAGTTTTGTATGATCAGGATGGAAAGGCTAGGCCTTACAATCCTTTATCATTATGTACTCATTTTAAAGAAATAAATAATAATCCACCTCCAAAGGTGTTTCTTACATGTATGTTATATTTGATGAAGGTATTATTGAAAATATAGAAAAAGGAAAATATCAAAAAAAATTCTCATGATAATGTGTTTAGTGAACTGAGGTCAGATGTTGATAGTCCTATAAATGATTTATAATGCAATCCTATGATCATATAGATAGAATTATCAAACTCTGACCAATCTCTAGAAAAGAACATGGTGGATGAGGGCTAGGGTGATACAACCCCTAGAGATGTCATTGAAGTAAATCTTTATAGCAGGAAGGTTTTCCCACATCGTCTACCTCTTCCTCCTAAGAATGAAGAGAGGCAAATTGTTGATCAAGGTTCAGAGCCTTTGCAACAAGAACCAGTAGTTGAGCTAGCTCCCAAGGTTGACAATAATATCTTACCCCATCTTAAGAAACTTCCTACTAGGCTAAGTATCTATGATGTCCTTGTTCTATCAAAAGAAATGAGGGAATCAGTAGTACAAGCATTACTCAACCCTGAGATATGCTTGACTCAGCTAGCAACAACTTTCTAAGATGAAGCTTACTACTTTAACGAGATCCCTAGAGTTACAGTCTTTCAAGAGGATATACTTTTATGGGCCACTAACCACAACTAGTCACTCTATATTTCTATCAAAGTGGAAAACATCGAAGTTGTTAGAGCTAGATTAGACCTTGGTGCTTAATTAATATTATGAACTTCACAATTATCATTCCAAAAATTGATACTAAATGACTCAAGTCAGTTAAGATGTTATTAAGAGGTTTTAATGAAATTAGGGAGAAAGCTTTATGCTCAATCACTTTATTATTAAAAATAGAGGGATTGAAGACTAAAGTCAAATTCCATATTATTGACTCAAGGACAACCTTTAATGACCTCTTAGGCAAACCCTGGATTCATGACTATAGAATGGTTCCTTCACTCCACTAGTGCATTAAGTACACTAGGGACAAAGTGGAATACACTATAAAATGGGATATATAACTATTCTCTATTCATGAAATTGAACTATATGAATATGCAGTTTCTTATGTCTAAGAAGCAAGTGCATGATTTTGTGTAATCCAGTAATATTGAGGCATCAAATAAAACAACAAATATAAAAAGGAAAAGAAAGAAAAGGAGGAAGTAAAAGAACCTCCCATGATACAAATTGATTTAGAATCTAGTTTTGATAAAGATTCCTATCAAAAAGAAGCCTCAAAAAAGTTTGAGATTACACTAGATTATATATTGATAAGGAGCAAATCTTGGCATTAAATGATGAACTTGAACTCTCTACATGTGAAAAATTAAAGATATATGTGGGCACTTTGACTCCTCTTATTCAAAATAAAGTTCACAATTAGAAGTCAAAAGGGCCCCTAACCTATTAGGAGAGGTGGGAAAGTTGTCTTAGTTTTACTCTATATCTGGATCCTCAAGCTCAGAAGCAGATGTAAAGTTTGAAGATCCATTATCAAATGAAATAATAGAACTTCCTTTTGATTGGTATCCTAATTTTGTTAGAAATTCTATGAAGCATGGTTTAATTACAAATAGTTGCCACAAAGATACAACTCAATCCATGGAGACCTTGTGGGATACTAAAAATAAAATTCAAAAATTCAAAAATAACATTGGGTTTAGTTTCATTGGACCTTTAGATAATGTGGAACACTATTTGATGATAAGCAATCATCTAGAATCCAATCAGTTATTTGAAATTTCTTCTAACTCTTTAGAGGAATTCTACCTTGAAATAACAAATGAATCTAATGATTGCTTACTTCAAAATGCACCCCTTGAGTTTAAAGAAGAAATAAAGTCCACAGTTAACGAGTTAGAGGAGATCAACCTAGGAACTAATAAAGACCCAAAATAAATTATTATTAGTTCATTGTTGGGTCCAAAGGATTTTGAAGAGTTGATTACTTTACTCTTTGAATATAAAGATTACTTTGAATAGAACTATGATGAAATGTTAGGTTCATCTCTGGATGTTGTAGTGCATAAACTAGAGATTAAACCAAAAGAAATCCTAATAAAATAAGCTCTTAGGCGTCTGCGTCTGGAAATTGAATAGTAAGTAATTATTGAAGTTAAAATTTAATTGAAGTTGGCTTTGTACCAAAATAATAACACCTTGATTGGCGAGCCAACATTGTCCTCGTAAAGAAAATAATGATCAAATACATATTTACATTGACTTTAGAGACTTGAATAAGGCCTATTCTAAAGATGAAATCCTATTGTCAATATCAAAACTTATGGTGGACATAGCCCCTTCGAATGAGATCTTTCATTCATGGATGGATCATCTAGATACAATCAAAAGCATATGATGTATATAAAGATATTCTATTACATGGTCATTTCATTTGGTCTCAAAATGCCGGAAACTTATCAAAAGGCCATGATTAGAATCTTTGATGACTTAATTCACAATTAAGTTGAATGTTATATCGATGATCTAGTTATCAAAAGTAGAGAAAAATAAAATCATATGTATGATTTATGGATCATTCTATGATTGCACCGCTATAAGCTGAAAATGAACCTATTCAAGTGTGCTTTTGGAGTGACTTTAGGAAAATTATTAGGATTCATATTGAGGCACCATAGCATAGAAATCAATCAAAAAAAAATGTAAAACCTATTAAAGCAATGCCACCACCTACAAGTTTTACATAGTTAAGATCATTCTAGGGAAGTTTCATATATTAAAAGAGGTTCATGCCGAACGTATCAGGAATATGTCAACCATTTTTAACATTAACAAAGAAGGATTCTAAATTTATTTGGGATGAAAATTTCCAAAATTCGTTTGAAAATATTAAAATAATACTTGATGAACTCTCTTATTTAGTTGCTTTGATTCTAGGAAAGCCATTGATTTTATACACTACAGCTTTGGATGAATCACTTGGGGCTTTACTAGTTAAAGTTAATGAAGAAAGGAAAGAAAATTTCTTCTATTATCTAAGCTGTAGACTCATTCTAACAAAAAATAATTATCCACTTTTTGAAAAGCATTGTTTGTCTTTAGTTTTTTCCACTCAGAAACTAAGACACTACATGCTTTCTCATAAAGTAAATTTAATTTCAAGAGTAAATCCATTGCAAAATCTTATGACTCACATGACATTATCTGCACGTCTAGCACGTTGGTCGATGATTTTATTATAATTTGAGATTACCTTTATCCCCGTTCGTGCTATAAAAGGTCAAGTCATAGCTGACTTCTTAGCAGTACATTCTCTACCCAAAGTTTGCCCTTTAAATGATGATCTTCTAGATGAGTAGATTATGATATTAGACGGGTGAACATAATGCTTCTTGGGAATCATATTTTGATGGTGCAGCATCATCAAAGAAAAATATAAATTAAATTCATCTTTTCCAAGGAAGGTAGGAAATGGATTAATTTTCATAACTATGGATAAAGGAATGATGTGATATTTTTATTATCCAGCCTTGCAATGAAGAAGTATGAGGCTCTCATAATTAGTTTAGAGTTAGCAATCCTTATGGATATTAGAAATATAAAAATCATTAGGGACTCACATTGGTTATAAACTAATTGAGTAGTGTCTTTGAGGTTTTTCACCCAAAGCTTTGTAGTTATTATTAATACACAATGGAATTACTTCAAAAAATTCCATATATAACTTGATATAAGGTATCTCATAAAGATAATTATATGGCAGATGCTTTGGCTTAGCTTGCCAAAGAAAATTTATGTCAAGAAAAAAAGTTCATTTCTATAGAAGCCCAAAATAAATAAATTTTATATCTTATAGATTTAGAATACATGAACAAAAAGTAAAAATTTAAAAAATAGGCACTCTTGCCAAAGGTCAAGAAGAGTATGACTGGAGACAGCCATTCATTAACTACTTGAGTAAGGGAGTCTTTCTGAAGACAAGTCACCAATAAATCAAATAAAGAAACATGCTTTACCCTATGCATTAATTAATAATGTGATGTATATGGGGAAAATTTATGACACCATATAGAGTTTTAGGAATTTTTTATTTAGATGATCAAATGCATAATTAGGGAATAAACATATTATCTTAGAAGATAAACATGTTTTCTTATAATGGATTCGATCATTTAATAATACTCCTAAGGCTAATGGGTCTTTTTTTACTAAAGATTTTTTCCCTTGAACTACATGGAAAGTAGAACAAGATTTATTTTAAGCTGGGTTCATGGTTTCTTATAGAGGCAAGCCCCTATAGTTAATTACATCTTAAGAAGAATCTCTTCCTAAGAATACTCTTGATTAAATGAGTTCTTATTTCTAAGGATTTCAATGTTGGTTTTCAAAGTATTGATTTTTGGAATTTTTAATTAGGATTAGTTCAAATTGAAGGGTTATTTTGGAGGCCAAATAGGATGAAATAATAAATTTCTATTGATATTGGGATGCTTAGTAGACATTTCAACTATCCTATAATTGGGCTCTAAGTTTTGGAATTTACTTTAGAGTTTAAGTTGAAGAATTTTTTTAGAAGTCTAAGACTTAGATTCTAGCATCACAAGACTGTAGAAATGCCTAAGATTGAAGACTTATTCTTGAAAAGAATGCTTCAAACCCTAGTCTAAAGGTGCTTCGTTCGACCTAATTTCATTTTGATAATTATCAATCATTCCTCTCACTTGAGGGAACTAATTTATCCCTGACTCTTCTCGACATATAACCTTCCTAGAGTGCCAGCTAACACCATCTAAGTGCTTTTAAATTCATGATGCTAAGTCTCATGAATGTAAGATGGTTGGGCTATTGCATTTTAAGAAAGGAATCTATGAACCTAGACTCACTCCTTCATCCCTAAGAACATGTAATGTATGAAATGCATCTAACTAATACAATTTTTAAGATTTTTAAATGTTTTGATTCAAGATTTATTTAAATTCTTGGTTATGCATTTTTATGCCTAATGTCATGCAATTAGAAATTTTTACGGGCCAAATCAATAATAGAAGGCAGGCTTCCTCATGAAGGTGGTCATCCTCATAGGTCAGGTGCCCTTTATGTGCAATGAGAGAATTGTTTAATTCAATGATTGGAGCAATATGATTTTAGGGTGCCAAAACCTAATTGTTTCAAATTTACTTTTAAGTTTTACCTAAGTCTTTAGTTTATGTGAGGTTTCAAGTTTTCTTTAGTTTTGTTTCAATTGTTTAGATTTAAGTTGGGAATAAAATTTAGTTTTTTTCATATGAGCCTGATCATCCAGGCCTTCAATCACAGGAAAGCATGGCATAAAAACAAACCTAGAAAAGTAAATTGATTCTATTGTGCACCCAAAATAAATCAAGCCAATTTAATTTAAGAAAAAGTCCAATGAGGCCAAGTACAGCTATACACCTCAGAAGAAAAGATAAATAAGCAGTTGAGCTCTACCCTTATATAGCCCAACCTAGAACTACAAGTCTAATTCTATAGGTCTTCTTTTCAGGATAGTATCCTTCTTTAGGGACATCCATTGGGCTTCACAAGAGACAACTGCACCTATCATCTAGTCAAGTCAGCTTTTGCTAATCCTAGATCCCATAGATCCTAACCTACTTCTAATCTCAAATTTACATTTTGACTTCAACATTAATCCTAAATCTTATAAAAAAAATGTTAGCAAAATATAAATAGCACATAATAGTTATATTTCATAAACATATGAGCTTAGCATTAGTTTCTTTCTAAGCCCACCTATTTTATGGGCTATGCTTAAGGAAATAACATTTTTTTTAATTTATTAATGATAGAATTCCTTTATAGCATAGAATTCTATAGAAGATAATGTTAGATCTAAAATGAACATCTTATCATCCAATCTAACGGGTGAACATCCTGTATATACAGTCTAAAATAGTACACAAAAAAGACATGTGAAGCACATCATATCTGAACACATCACAAGAAATCATAAAAGAATCACAGAACGGTCTAAACTAAGTCTAAGATTCGTGACCTAATGATCTAATGTGTGAAGAAAATAAGCTTGTGTAGCAAGATTTGGTTAGTCCTCTTTAGTTTGAATTTCAATTTGGAGTTTCAGTTTGTTTGAATTTTACATTTGGGTGGTTCCAATTCAAATGATTTAGTGATTATTTTTATTTTCATTTCACTTTTATTTGGTTAAAGTGAAGTTTAAGTTTTCAAGAATGAAGAGTAGAATGAATTCAACTTTTGGATGGAATCTATTGTATTCTACATCCTAACTTCTAATGAAATGAAATCTTCATCCTAAGATGAAGATCCATCCCAAAGGTCTAAGATTCTTAAGTATCTTAATTTAATCCTTTTATTTCATTTAGTTTATTTGAATTATGATTGATGTTTCATTTCTTTTCCTTAAAATTTAGAATTGTTTGCTTTTCATTTAATTTTAATTTGATTTGATTGAATTATTTCATTTGATTTTATATGAATTGGTTCATTTCATTTATTTTGTTTCACTTGTTTCATTTTATTTAGTTTGACTTGGTGTTTTGAGTTATTTGATTATGGTTTATATTAACCTAAGGTGTTTAGGTTAGATTTGAATTTATTCCTAAGTTATTTTGATTGTAGATTTAAGGGTTCATTAAATTTGTATTAATCCAATTAATTTAAGGTTTAATTATTCTTAATAAGATTTATTAATTTCATTAGTCCCTAAGTATGAAATTGATTAAGTTCTTTGACTTAGGATGTTTGGAGAATTATTCTAAGTGTTTTTAATGTTAATGAAGATTATTCCAATGATTTAATGGATTAATGAATTTTCTTTATTCATTATTTGATTAATATTGACTGAGATATTTGGAAAGTCAACAATTCCCAATCCAAAGATCAATTGTATATGAAATTTTTTTGGCAAGTGGGGTTATAGGCCAGTTTAATGTTTCCAAAGTTTCATCTATATTAGATTCATAATAAGAGTGTAATTAATGTTTTAAATATTTCATTAAAACCCAAATTAAGCCTAATTTAATGTAAATTTGTTAAGGGTTTTATTTTTCATTAATTTATCTTTGAAAGATGTTTCCAAAGAGGGTTTATTCATAATTTGTGGACATTTGGTTGATTTATTATGATTTAATTAAATTTTTTAATTTAATTATTTGAATAATTTAATTCATTTAAGTTGCTTAATTATGTTAATTTTGTAATTTATTTAATTTATTTTTTATTTAATTTATTTAATTTATTTAATTCAAATTAAGGTTTAGGATTTAAAATAATTTCTCATGAATTACATTACAATAATTCATGAAACATTTTTCCTAAGATGTGTTTTAACATCAATTTTAATTCCCCAAAGTTTCATTTCAATTGGATTAATGGTTTTAGATTAGTTAAGGTTTAATTAATTTTAATTAAACCTAATTTAAGTAAAATATACCCAAAATTAATTGGGAATTTTAATTTTAATGGATCCCACTCATTAAGATGAATCCATAGTGCCCAAGTTTGCATTTTTTTTTATTATTTATATTTATTTTTCAATGAACTTTTGATTTTTGTTTTTGTGATTTTTTATGAATTTTTAATTAATTTTTAAGGGGAATTAGTTGTTTCATAATGGCGGGCCGACGTGGTGTTGTTGTGGTGCCACTACCATGTGGCACAGCGTGATTTGTCCATGCAAATCCCACTTGGCATCCACATCAAAAGTCATGCCATGTGGTATGATCCTCGACCGTCCGATTGAAGATTGGATGGTCCCGATTCAATTTGTGATTCCTTAAGGGACTAAATCAATCTGTCTAACTAAATTAAGGTGTACTCCATAGAAGGATTAGACATAGAGATTCAATCATTTGATTCATCGTGAGACATATATGCATCTTTTCACCTAATTTTTTATGCCATTGATTTTCTTCATGATTTTAATTTCAAATTGATCAATTATCGATTTATGACCAATCTATATGATTTGATCCACTCGGGAATCAAATTCCTTTTGAAAAGGACTAAAAGCCTAGAGGTGGTGAATGAGCATACCTTACAATTAGCGATCACAACGATGGGATTGACTCATTAGCTTTATTTTGACTCGATGAAGGTGGGGTGAAGTTTGATGGCTTGCCTCCTTGTGGATTGATCCCTAGACCAACACCAATTTGATTTTTTGGTGGTCTCGACTATTTTCCAGTCTGTCGGTGGCAAGGGGTTAGGTGGAAATTCTTTTAAGGTTGCCTCAACCTCTAGAACATATTGGAACCTTCAATTTGATGAGAAAATCACTCCCTTGGATTTCACCATGAGAAAGGCTTGATTTTCATCCATTGCCAATGGTGAGAGGCTTGGGAAAAGGTCTCCTCCTTCATCTCTTGCCTTGGTGGACAATTTGGAATGACAAGGGGGAGGGAATTGGCTCACCCTCCCCTCTTTCTATATGGTCAGAGCCTCCATTTTTGGTTTCTAGGTGGCCAAAATCTGGCCACCGGTGCCATGGCCAAGGGGTGGATTTAATCCCCTTGGCCTTATGAGATTGGATGATGACATGGAATGGCATCTACCTTGCTTTCCTTGCTTGGCCAAGCCCTCTTCTTCTTCTTCTCTTCTTCTTTTTGGCTTCTTCTCTTAGAAAGCAAAGTTCTGTTTTGCTTGAGGGAATTTTTTGAGGCCTTCAATTTATTGCTATCATCTATTGAATTTAAGAAATGGAATGAGGTAAGAAGAGGGAAATTTGAATTTTCCATTTTTCATGAGTTACTTTCTTAAGTTTTCCTTTTTTTTTCTATTTTTGAATTCATTCCTTTTTTATTTTTCTTTATTTTTTTATGGTTTATTTCATCATCATCAAACTCTTTGGATAGATATATGGTTGCCCAACTTAATCTCAAATGAATTTGAGGTCAAGTTTGAACCCATTTGACTTGGGGTGGAATTTGAAACAAAATCAAGTATTTAGATTCAATGTACATAGTTTTAATTTAATTCTCATTAATTTTAAATAAAATCATCTTTAATTAATGATTGATTGAATTTGATTTGATTAAATTATTTAATTTTGAATTTCATTTTTAACCATTTAAACATAAATGGGTTAAATTTGGTTCCAATTGGGTTACAATTTGACACAATTAGATTGGGTTTGGACTCCAATCATGCTTGATCACATGTGTGAGATGATTTGGAGTGATTTATTTCATTTAATTTTAATTGGATTTCAATTTGAACCAATTTGACACAAAGTGAGCTTAATGGATTAAGTTTAAATTTCATTTAGGTCAAATGAACAATTTGACAAAATTAGACCCAATGATGGGTTTATTTGTGTTTTATTATCATTTACAAATTATTTTGAGCAATCAAATTGAGTTGATTTCAATTTGATTTGGGTTTGAACCCGATAAGACCCATTTAGGGTTATTTTAGACTAAGTGGTCTAATTAACCCAATATTGGTCTAAATGAATTTGAATTTATTTCTATTTGTGATTAATCATGTTTACTTGATCATGTGGACCATTTTTAATGATTTAATTTGGTCAAATTTTTGGTGGGTTGACCTTTGACTTGATGGGACCCACCTAAGTCAAACAAATGCTAAATGGGTTGGCTAGATTTGACTTTAGATTTATTTTAGATTTATTTCTTTATTCTAATTTAATTTAATTTTGATTTAATTTGTATTTTATTTAATTTAATCTAAATTTAAAATTTGGGTTCAGTCCAACTAAGCCCATTAAGTTAGATCAAACCTAAGAAAGATTCGCTAGGTCACTACATATAATATCCTAAGCATTGAATTAGGAGATTCCTATTTGAGAATAGGTCATCCTAATTACTAATTTTAGAATGATATTAATCTCATCCAAAAATGAGTTGAACAAATGGATCCACAATATATGTAGTGGATCGGCCAGCATACACAGCACTTATTGGTGTTGACCGAATTGATCAACATTATAAGCATAAGTTTGAGGTTCATTTTCAGAATCTTTATTTTTTTTTGAGTTTGATTTCATTTTTTTTGATTTGATTGTGAAGATAGATAATATGTATGCTATAATTGTTTCAATTTGATTCACTCTTAAGAACTTAAATTCATTAAGTTTCAAGATGAATAGGGATGTCATTAAGAGTGGACCCAAAATATGGTCTAGTCCTAATTAATGCTCAAAGAAGATGCCTTCAAGGGACTTACTCTTATCTGAGAATTGTAGTTGGAAAAGATGCCAATGTGAACACTCACTCTTATTCCAAACTACATAGTGGATTTACTCATATCTGGTTAGCTATTTGGAAGGGGTCTTTAGAGACTTGATTTCAACCTAAATAGCTAAGCTGGTGAGAAGGGGCTTGAATAGCTTAATCCTAATCCTCAACATTTTGACTACTAAGCAGGGGTCATATGGACTTAATTCCTATTTGAGTAATCCATAGGAATGGGGCCTTCAATGGCTTACTTCCATTCCTTAGTTTCTTTTATTTTATATTAGAAAAGGAGTCATATGGACTTGGATCCTATTCTAATGAAGTAGCTAAGGGGCCTTCAATGGCTTAATTCCAACCTTGGTAGCTTGAAAAGGAAAGGGTCATAATGACTTTATCCTATTCTTATAACTGATGCCAATTAAGTTACTCCTTTATGATTGGTTAATAAGAAAGGGTCTTAATGACTTCCTTCTTGAATAACCATAATGAGGAAGAGGGGTCTTAATGACTTGTTCCTAGACCTCAAATTTTGGCTAATAGAAAGGGGCTTATTCCTAACCTAGGTAGCCTCTTTGACACGAATGGGGTCTTTGTGACTTCTACATATTCTTCTCTTTTAGAAAGAATGCCCACTGGAGGACTTATTTCTTTCTAGCTAGCTACTAGGAAGGGGCCTTCAATGGCTTAATCCAACCTAAATAGCTTGGGTGGAAAGGAGTCTTTGATGACTTGATCCTAAACCTCACTTTTTTTTTTATTTAAGGATAGGTGTCTTCATGACTTAATCCAATCCTTAGTAATTTTAATATGATGCTTATGGGCTTACATACATATGTGATTAACTATTAAGATGGGGCCTTCAATGGCTTATCCATCTTAAATAGCTAAGAGAGAAAAGGGGTCTTCTTTACTTAATCCAATCATCAAACATTTGGCTAATAGGAAGGGTCTTAATAACTTATTCTTTCCAAATTAGCTTATGTGACATGAAAGGGGTCTTAGTGATGTAATCCTATAATGTAAATAATAGGTATGATTCCATGAATGGCTTACTCCATACCTATGGAAAGTTATAAGAATGGTGCCATAAATGGGCTTACTCTAACTTAAAGAAAGAAAGAGTTATGCCATAAAAGGCCTACTCTTAATTTATGAGATTGGTGCACAAAAGCTTACTCCAAACTCAGAATATGCATAGGAAAGGTGCCACAAATGGGCTTGCTCCTAACCTATAAATGATATGGGTATGGTAAAGGGGTCAAATTAACTTAATTCCTAATCTTCAAGTCTTTTTACTAAAAAGAAAAAGTCAAATGGACTTGATCTTTACTTGATTAGTCTAACTTGATGAAAGGAAATGGAAGGTTTGCTTCCATTTCTTGATTTAATACTTATTACACTTGAAGCTTTAGTGAAAAGGTTTCAAAGAATTAAAATTTATTTTGAAGGAGGATTTGGGTATATTTTGGACCCAATGCTTTTATTGCATAGGCATAGAATTTCATCAATTTTCTTTCTTCTTTTTGTATCTCAAAGTTATGTATAACCATGCTAGATGTCTAATTCAATTTTAGGCAAAACATCATAAGGTACCAACCTGTGAATTTTACCTTTTTGAGCTTGCATGTTACTTTATAATTCTTTAGGTCGTAAAACCCAAAGTCAACCAGTGCTTCTCAAATAAAATTTCTTTTTATTTTTCTTTGTTCATAAATTTTATTTTTATTTTGTTGACATAAATCAACCTGTTATAAAGCCTTCTTTTAGATTCAATAAAGATCAAGAGATTCCTTTGAATCTTTCTAAATTGAATGAGCATCAAGATAAACAAACTCTTGGATTCTAATTGATACATTTTTTTATTTTATTCTTTTGTCCCAAATCAATAAAGGAATTGAAAATTAAGATTCTCCTGATAAGTTTGAAATTGAATTTTTTAAGTTATTTTATAAAATGATATTTCATAAATGGCTTTGATTAATTTCTTTTTTTTATATTTTTATATTTTTGATCCTTTTAAATTTTACTACAAGGTCCTTGAAATTATTTCAAAAGTATATTTTAGGACTCTACATATAGTGATATGGTTGTTCTCAAATCATAATAAAATTTTGTTTCTTTTTTTTCTTTTTATTTTTTATTTAAAAAAATAGGACTTTCAATATAGAACTCTACTTAATTAAAAGTGAGGTTATCAATATCTTGATTTTGACCATTTAATAAATTATCCCAATTTTGAGACTAAATGATATGACTATGTATAACATTTTGTAACATCTAGATGTCATATAGTATGCTTTTGATTTTTTTTCTAAAATTATTTTGATTTGAAAATTTTATATAAGTTATCTTGAGGACAATATTATGTAAGAAAACCTTTTGGTTTTGAAATGAAGTATGGGTAATATGAACCCATCTTCAAAGTAAAGATTTTTTCCTAGTCCCAAGATGTGGGTCATGTAGATTTAATCTTTCCTTTTTTTTTTCTTTTTCTTTTTCTGTTTCTTTTCCTTTTCCATTTTCTTTTTTTTATTTTTATTTTAATTTTTTCTTTATATCATTCTTTTTCTTTTTGTTCTAATGATGTTAGCTAACTAAGAAGAATCTTTTATTCTCATGTAAAGCCATCATTAACTAACTTTTATTTTAACAAAATTTTACTTTTCTTTTGGAGTTTGATCATAGTCATCAAGGGACTTAGCTTATTTAAAATTGCATCAAGCTTGATTTTATAGATGGCTATATCTAGTTAATATTTCAAATTAGTTCTAGGCAAAGTAGTCTTTCACTTGAATATTGACATAAACAAGTCATCAATACCTAACTTATCAAAGAGTTAAATTATTGATATGAGTGGCAGATCGACTTTCCTTCATTATTTTATTTCTTTTAACTTTGAAATTATGAATTTAGATTTCTCTTTAAATTCTAGGGGTGCATCCTGAACTTGAAAATTATATAAACCTTCAAACAATGCTAAACAATATCCATTTAATATGTTAGAGTGCCTTTGAAAAGAAATTCAGGACCTTGACTATTTAACAATTTTTATCTTGCAATGGCTCTATAGTATTGCATTTTAAACCAACTTTTCCATTTTAGTTTCTTGAATAGCTCCTAGCTTTTCTTCCTTATAGCTTTTATCTATAGGCCACTTGCAAATATAATCAGATTGTACTCAATTGATTCTTTGACATACAAAAGATATGGACTCCTTAAAAAGAAGATCCATTATTCTTTTTACGTACCGTGCAATATCACACAACATGGCAAAGGTCATGCTAACAAAGTATGATATATCTATTATTTTTATTTAGGGACAATTCTTAACTTCTAACCCTACCACTTTATTTTGATGTGGAGGAGTTTAAAGTTATAAATATCCACATGCTTAGAAATTTCAGACTTCATCCTTTTGCTCTTGGATATAGTCCTTCCATCCCTTTAATTTACTTTCTTTCTTTTATTCTTTCATTCTTTCTTTCTTCTGTTCTTTTATTCTTTCATTCTTTTGATAACATGTTGATAACATTTCAATTCTTTATGAAATGTTACATTTGGCATATTTCCTAGTTATAGCATTTACTAGGATATTAGATGTAATCAACTTTTTGTCTAAATACAACATCTGATGTGATTTAATTTTTTGTTTTGGTTGATTGATCATACATGATTCAACACTTCAATTTCTTTTCCATCATTTAATGGAACAAAAGCTTTAGTGAGGTCATTTAGGATTGGCAAAATGATATTCCCAAAGACTCTACACTTTTGAATTCAAGAAGGATATGAACATAGTTTCATAATTATTAATTTTCTTCTTTTTATTTATTTATATATTTATTTGGACTAGATAGGATCATCCAAGAGTATTATAGTGTTCTTGATATCCTAAGTTTCTTTTTCCATTGTTTGAATTTTTAACTTTAATCAACTATGTGATTGACATTAAGTTTTACTTTTAAGTTGAGTTTTCTATATTAAATTTTTCATGAAACTAAAAATTCATTTCTTTACTTGATTGGACTTGGGCATATATAAATTCACTTTCATGTTTATAATTTATTTTGGTCGATGTACCTAGAACAACAACTATTTTGGATATTTTCTTCTTTTGACTTTTCCACATCAACTAAGATGTTAATAAGTTCTTAGTAGTCTATCTTCATCATAGAAGATAACCCTAGAACTTCTTTATAGTGGAATGCCACATTAGGAAGTTGCTTATATTTAAATAGGCAAATTATAGTATTACATAATGCCTTGCTTAATGGTAATTTATTTTTCATTTCTTTCATATTATTTCATTTTCTTTTATCTTTTTATAGACAATTACAATGCTTGATTTTGCAAGCAACTTCTCTAAGATGGGCAAAATATCATATTTTGAAGATCACTTATTTGACATTTCTTTTCAATGTCATTTGAGGTGGTATGTCTACCATTCAATTTGATTTCAAAATTTCCTTCTAATATTGAGGGAAGGTAGGTCTAACTCTATCCTCAATAGATCAATAAACCTCATGATCTGTTCATTTGGAAGGTCATTATTTAAAATAGGACCCTCAAGTAAAGGATGATGTGCTACTAGAAAGTTAAGCATGACTTGTACTTTTTTATAGCATAAACAAGAATAAAGGCAATCTTAGCTTGCAATGGAATCTTTGACCACCATGCTAGACATTAAGACAATATCAAGTGAGTCATAAGACATTGCAAAGGATTTACTTTAGTTTCACTTTGTATTGAAAACATATAATGCCTTAGTTTTTAAATAGATAAAACTAAGGCTTTCTTCATTAATTTGAACTGACAAAATCCTAAGTGATTTATCCATCAACTTACTAGAGATAGAAGTTTCATACTTTCACTCTAAGAGATTGAAATATCACCCTTAGGACCCAACCTAAGGTCATGATTTCTTTGAATGATTATAATATTCATTTTTTTTTCAGATTTGTCTTTAAAATTAATTAATTTAAGAAATATCAATCACTCAATGGGAGAAGACTGCCATTAAAGAAGTTGGTTTAAATTTATTATATTAAAATTTCATTTACTTCACCTTTATCAGGAGATTTAAAGTTCTCTTTCATTGCCCTCTCTTTACTTTTATTAATTAGGAGCAGAAGTGAATCTTTTCATCATGTCATTAGTTTTTTTAGATCATAATGTCATGTCATCTTCCACATTTGACTCTCTCTTATACTCTTAATGATCTAAGGTTTTGGAGAGGTCTAAAAGAGGGTTACCCCCAAGTCACTCCCTAGAACTGGCTGATCAGCTTGACCAATTGATTTTTCAAAATTCCAGTGGACATATGGATATGAATTAAGATTAAAGATGAATTGCATTTATAATAATTTCCTTCTATAAAGATAGAAGACTTGTATTTAGTTCTTTAATTGACTTCTTTCTATGGTCAATAAGGCATTCTTTTAGGAATTAATTTTATATTTTCATTTAAATTGATTCTTTCTTTAAATGCAATTCAAGCTTGAATCATAGTGGTAAGAGACAATAGTAGAACTATGCTTCCTGTTTTTGATTTTTATTTTCTTACGATTTAAAGGAACTCCTTCATTTTAATCTACATCCTTAGGAATTTGTTACATTTGAATGTAGTAAAACATAGGGTATCAACTTAGGACCCTATTCTCATTCTTTTTAACTTTATTTTAAAGTAAAAGTAGGATCAAGGATAAGTTTATCTTTGAGATTTTACTCTTGAGATTTACTTTTCAAATTTTGAAGTAATTTTCAAATTTTTTTAGTTTAACATTTCTCTTCCACATTAGAATGGTTTCAAATCCATCTTGACTAGATTTAGGTCTAACAGAAATGACTTGGTTTTCATTTATTTATTTTTCCTTTTTTTATTTTTGGATTTGGTTCTAGGACCCAATCGTTTAACCTGGCAAACAAAGAGTTTTGGAATCTTAGTTCGGAAGGTTGGATAGACTCAACCAAGTATGAAATGGAGAGGTTTCCAACAAAAAGAAAGGTAGTATTGACCTATGAGTGGCACTAGTACAATTAATAAAATAACTTATTTTAAAGATAGAGAGGAACCATTCTCAAATGGAGTCCCCAAAATATATGTGGGCAAAATTTATGACACCACATAGAGTTTTAGGAATTTTTTATTTGGATGATCAAATGCATCATTAAAGAATAAATATATTATATCAAAAGATAAACATGGTTTCTTATAATGGATTTGATCATTTAATAAAAGACTCTTAAGACTAATGGGTCTTTTATGTACCAGAGATTTTTTCCCCTAAACTACATGGAAAGTAGAACAGGATTTATTTTAAACTAGGTTCATGGTTCCCTATTGAGGCAAACCACTATAATTAATTAATTCTTAATAAGGATCTCTTCTTAAGAATATTCTTTATTAAGGAAATGAGTTTTTATTTCTAAGGATTTCAAAGTTGGTTTTTAAAGGATTGATTTTTGGAATTTTCAATTAGGATTGGTTCAAATTGGAGAGAGTTATTTTAGAGGCCAAACAGAATGAAATATGAAATGTCAATTAATACTGGGATGCATAGTAGACATTTCAACTATCTTGTAATTGGGCTTTAAGTTTTAGAATTTAATTTAAAGTTTGAGTTGAAGTATTCTTAGAAGTCTAGGACATAGATTGTACAACACAAGACTGCAAAAATTCTTAGGATTAAAGACTTATTCTTAGAAATGATGCTTCAAAACCTAGACTAAAGGTGCTTTTGACACACGTTAGATGCTTGACCTAATTTAATTTTTAGAATTATTGGTCATTCCTCTTACTTGAGGGAACTAACATATCCCTAACTCTTCTAGACATATAACCCACCTAGAGTGCCAAATAACACCATCTATGAGCATTTTAAATTCATGATGCTAAGTCTCATGAATGTAAGATGGTAGTTGTTGCATTTTTAAGAAACAAATCTATAAACCTAGACACACACTCCTCATCCCTAGATCATGTAGGGTATGAAATGCATCTAAGCATATTTTAGATTTTTAAATGTTTTGATCCAAGATTTATTGAAGGTCTTGGTTATGCATTTTATGCCTAACTCCATACAATTATAAATTATTTTGGGACAAATCAATAATAGAAGATAGGCTTCCCCATGATGGTGGTCATCCTCACAAGTCAGATGCCCCTTACATGCAATGGGAGAAGTTATCTAATTCAATAATTGGAGCAATATGATTTCATGGTTTCAAAATATGATTATTTTTAATTAATTTTTAAGTTTTTCTTAAGGCTTTAGTTTATGTGAGGTTTCAAGTTTTATTTAGTTTTGTTTCAGTTGTTTAGATTTAAGTTAGGTATAAAATTTAGTTTTTCCTATGAACTTTGATAGGCATTCAATCACAAAAAAGTGCAACACAGAAAGAAACCTAAAAAGCAGGTTAATTCTATTATGCACTCAAAATAAATTAATCCAATTTAATTTAAGAAAAAGTTTAATGCAGTTGGGCACTACTATACACCCTAGAAGAAACGAAAAATATGCAGCCAAGCTCTACCCTTATATTAGCCAACCTAGATCTACAAGTCTAGATTTATGGGTCTTCTTCTCGATAGTCTCCTTTTCAAGGACATCCATTTTTTTGGGGACTATTGCACTTATCTTCTAAAATGGTTAGCTCCTGCTAATCCTATAACCCATAGATCATAACTTAATTTTAAGCTCAAATTTACATTTTGATTTCAAAATTAATCTTAAGCCCGATGAAACAAATGTAAGAAAAATACAAATAACACACAACAATTATATTTTACAAACATACAGGCTTAGCTAAGTCCACCTATCCTATGGGCTATGCTTAAGGACTTAAGCATACCTACAAGAAAACAACTTTTTTTAAAATTTATTTATGATAGAAGCCCTTTCTATCATGGCATTCTACAGAAGACAATGTTAGATCTAATAAGAACATCCTATCATCTAGTCTAATGGGTGAACAATCTTGTACATATAGTCTAAAATAGTACACCAAAAATACATGTGAAGCACATCATATCACAACAACACATCATAAAAAATCATAAAAGAATCACAAAATTGTCTAACCTAAGTCTGAGGTCCATGAAATAATGATCGAGTGTGTGAAGAAAATAAGCTTGTGTAGCAATATGCCTCTTTAGTTTAAGTTTCAATTTGGTGTTTGAGTTTGTTTGAATTTTACCATTGGGTTATTTCAATTCAAATGATTAGTGATTGTTATCATTTTCATTTCACTTTTATTTGGTTAAAGTGAAGTTTATGTTTTAAAGAATGAGTAGTAGAATAAATTCCACTTTTGGATGGAATCTATTATATTCTACATCTTAACTCCTAATGAAATGAAATCTTCATCCTAAGATGAAGATCCATCCCAAAGGTCTAACTAAGATCCTTAAGTATCATAATTAATCCTTTTAATTTCATGTAGTTTGTTTAAATTATTATTATTGTTTCATTTCTTTTCTTTGAAATTTAGATTTGTTTTATTTTCAGTTGATTTTAATTTAATTTGATTGAATTATTTAATTTGATTTTATTTTAATTGGTTCATTTTATTTAATTTATTTCACTTGTTTCATTTTATTTAGTTTGACTTGGTGTTTTGAGTTATTTTATTATGGTTTATATTAACCAAAGGTATTTAGGGTAAAATCTGATTTCATTCTTAGGTTATATTGATTTTAGATTTAAGGTTTCATTAAGTTTATATTAATCCAATTAACTTAAGGTTTAATTATTCTTAAAATGATTTATTCATTTCATTAGTCCCTAAGTTAAGTTCTTTGACTTATGATATTTGGAGAATTATTCTAAGTATCTCTAATGTTAATGAAGATTATTCCAATTTATTTCATGATTTAATGGATTAATGAATTTTCCTTATTCATTATTTGATCAATATTGACCTAGAGATTTGGAAAATCAACAATTCCCAATCAAAGGTCAATTGTATATGAAATTTTTATGCCAAGTGGGGTTACATGCCAGTTTCATGTTTCCAAAGTTTCATCTATATTAGATTCATAGTAAGGGTATAATTAAGGTTTTAATCATTTTATTAAAACTTAAATTAAGCTTAATTTAATTAAAACAACTATTTAAGCGATTCATTTTTCATTGATTTGTCTCTAAAAGATGTTTCCAAAGAGGGTTCATTCATAATATTTGGACATTTAGTTGATTTATTATGATTTAATTAATTTTTAGTTAATTATTTGAATTATTTAATTCATTTAATTGATTAATTAAATAATTTTGTGATTTATTAAGTTTGGATGAATTTCATTTGTGATTTTATGTTCATTAAGGTTCATTAAGCTGATTTAAGATTATATCAATCATTTTCATTAATTAATTCATTTTATATTAAATTATTTAATTAAAATTAAGGTTTAGGATTTAAAATTTAATTTCTCATGAATTACATTGCAATAATTCATGAAAAAGTTTTCCTAAGGTGTGTTTTAACATCAATTTTAATTCCTCAAAGTTTCATTTCAATTGGATTAATGGTTTGAGATTAAGTATGGTTTAATTGATTTTAATTAAACTCAAATTAAGAATAAAATACCCAAAATTAATTAGGATTTATATTTATTTTTCTATAAATTTTTTATTATTTTATGATTTTTTATTAATTTTTTATTAAGTTAAAAGGGGAATTAGCAGTTTTATAACTGCGGGCCAATGTGGCGGCATCACCATGTGGCATGGCGCAATTTGGCCATGTGGTATCCACATCAAAAGTAGTGCCACATGAGATGATCCTCAATCGTCTGATTGAAGATTGGATAATCCCAATTTATTTTGCGATTCCTTAATGGACTAAATCAATCACTCTGACTAAATCAAGATCGTCCGTCCCGAATAGAATGACCAATGGAGATTCAATCCTGCGATTCACTGATGAGATATGGATGTCGTTCATCTTTTTTATTTAGTTTCCCATGATTTTCAATATGATTTCAATTGCAAATCATTCAGTGAATGATTTATGACCATCTATAAGGTTTGATCCACTTGGGGATCAAATTCCTTTAAAAAAGGACTAAAAAATGATAGCCTAGGTAGCTAGTGAGGGAGCATACCTTGATTTCAATGAGCATCGGTGATGGGATTGACTCCATTAGCTTCATTTTAACTCAATGAAGGTTTGGGTGAATTTTGATGGCTTTCTTCCCCGTGGATTGATCCCTAGACCAACACCAATTCAGCTTTTTGACGATCTCGACCTTTTTTTGGCTTGCCGACAGTGAGGGGTCAGGGTGGCAATTTTTTTGAGGTCACTTTGACCTCTAGAACATATTGGAACCATCAATTTGATTAGAAAACTACTCCCTTAAATTTTTACCATGAGAGAGGCTCAGTTTCCATCCATTTGTTGGCGTGCTAGTGGCGAGAGGCCTGAGGATGGGTTCCCTTTTTCATCTCTTGCCTTGGGGGATATTTTCTATTGAATAAAAGGAGGGAATTGGCTCTCCCTCCCCTCTTTCCATTGTTTTTTGAGAGCCTCCATTTTTGGTTTCCAAGTGGCCAAAATCTCGGCCCCTGACCAACTAATGGGTCGATTGAATCCCCATTGGCCTTATGAGCAAGATTAGATGAAGACATGGAAGAGAGGATGGCATCTTCCTTACTTTCCTTGCTTATTTGAGCCCTCTCCTTCTTCTTCTCTTCTACTTTTTGGCTTCTTCCCTTGGAGAAGCAAAGTTCTCTATTGCTAGAGGTTTTTTTTGTGGCCTTCAATTGATGGCAGCCATCTCTTGAAATTAAGAAATGGAATGTAGGAATAGGGGAATTGGAATTTTCTTTCTTTTCAATGAGTTATTTCCTTAAGTTTTTCTTTTCTATTTTTGAATTTCATTCTTTTATTTTTCTTTATTTTTTATGGTTTATTGGAAATCATTGTACACTCTTAATTATGTGGTGCTCACCAATCTAGACCCGAAATGAAATTTAAAATCAAAAGAATTGGATATTATTAGAAATTAATGTTAAATGACTGCATAGAAATTACATGTCATTTCCATCAATGTGAAATACATGATGTAGGCTTACATCAGCCTCCTAGTGTACTACACCCTATAATAATCTCTTGGCACTTTTAGAGTTAGGACGCCAACATCTTAAGGCCTATTGACCATCCTTCATCAAAAGGGTATTATTTTATATCAGCCACAACTAATTATATTTCTAAATGGGCTAAAATAGTGCCACTAAAAAAAAATAAAAGCCTATCATGTTCTAAAATTCTTTAAGAAAAATATCGTATTTCAATTTGACATTTCTTGCTGAATCATATATCATAATAGCTCATCATTCAAGTCCACAAAATTAAATCATTTTATGATTAGACATAACATCGATTAGAGATATTTGACCATCTATAACCCTAGGGAAAATAGATTGGTTGAAGCATTTAATAAAACTTTTGTAAAAATTTTGGAAAAAGCACTTGATGAAAATAAATGCCAATGGCATGAAAAGTTGTTTGAAGCCTTATGGGCCTATTGGACCACATATAGGACACTAACTTAGTCTACATCATATGCTTTAATTTACTGAAGCTATTCTTCCATTAGAAGTATAACTACTTTTATTAAGAATAGTAGACAATAACAGTGTTACAACTGATCAAAATTATAAACTCTGATTGGAAGAAGTTGAAAGCTTTGAAGGAAGGAATTTGAAAGAACAACAAGAACTTGCATTGTACTAAGCATGTAAGGTTCAAGCAAATGATAAGTTGGTCCATCCTAGAACTTTTCAAATATAAGACTTAGTCTTGGTTCTTAAACGACCAATCTTAGCTCATCGTATAATTGGTAGAAAATTCAAGCTAACTTTTGAAGGACCATTCATAGAGGAAAAAGCCTATAAAGGAGGTTCTTATCAATTGATTACTTGTAATGATGAACATCCAATGCCACCGAACAATGGATGTTATCTATAGAAATATTATATAAACTTGTACTCTTTTTCAAAAGAATAATGATCAATAAAATTATGTTACTTTTTATTGCTTTTGCACTAGATGTTCTTTCTTTTTATGCAATGGTTGGCAAAATCTTATAAATTTATATAGGCTTTCTTAAATAGAATCTCTCTTTGATAGGAGTAAGCCTCTTCAAGGCAACTTTCTTATACTTTCCTTGAGTTGGGAGCAAGCCTTCTAGGGCAGCCTTCTCATGTCTTTTATAGGTTTGTAGCAAGCTTTTCATGGCACCATTCCAATTATTCATAGGTTAGGACAAAGTCACAAAGACCCCTTCCCTATTAAATTGGCTATTTATATTAGGAAATAAGTCATGAAGACCCCTCTTCTATTAGCCAAAACATTGAGGATTGGATTAAGTCACCAAGACCCTTTCCTCTTCTTTAGCTATCTAAGTTGGATCAATCCATTGAAGGCCCCATCTTAATAACTAATCAAATAGGAGTAAGCCCCTCAGTAGGCATCCTTTAACATGGCCAACTAGGATAAAGTCATCATGACCCCTTTCTTATCAAACATGTTACTTAGGTTAAAATTTAATTATGAAGACCCATTTCCTCCTAGTTTGCTAAGGACCAGCATTCTCCCAATGAATTGTGAATTTTTATAGTTTCATAGCTAATCACCTTCATTAAATAGAATTTAGTATTTTTGATGATGGTATATGCCATTATTGTGGTACCCTCATGTTTTGCCTCATTCTTAGCTGATCAGATAAACTATAATATAATTAAATATGTGACCAAACAAATGTTAACCTACCATGTTTTCTTAGCCTACCAATGATGAAGTGGATATGGTAAGGATTTTGTAATGTAGTTCATTTCTAAATGGAATAGATTAACAAATTCGTTCCACACCTTTTTGTTAAAACTATATTGGATAAAATAGTGTGATATGCTTTCTTCCTCATTCCTACAAAGAAGGTAGATTGAAGGCAGCTTTAATCTCTTAAGTTTGAGAATATCATCCACATGGATTAAGTTGTGCATCAGTTTTAGCAGAATGAAACTGAGGGTTTAATAGCATAACCCCATATTACATTACCCTAGGGAAATGTTCTCTCTACCTACCATGAGTGTTATTGATTAATTTAGATATGGAAACTTAGTTAGTTTTACATTTAATAACTAATTTATCCTTTTTGGAAGTATCAGTTAGTATAGTGAAAATTTCATTATAAATCTATAAAGGGAGATGTTCTCTTAACATTGATTCATTCTATTTTAGACCTTGCCCAAAAACAACCACTCTAAGAGTTAGATGGTCTTTCCTCAAACATCCTTTTGAAATGAGCATCTTCCCCTATCCAATGGTCATTCCAGAAGTCAATCATACCATCACCCAAATCAGAGAAACTAAGGTCTTCAACTTCATCTCTATGTTTCAGCATGTTCTTCCATAATGAGGAATATGAATTCCTTGGATTGGAGATCATAGGATGTGAATGTTGGCAATATTTATTGTACATAAGATTTGCCCATAAGTATTCCTTTCTCTGAATTGGATCCATAATTTGATTGAGTTGCATTTGATGTTATCCCTAAGATATTTAAGACCAAGACCTCCATTACTAGTTGGCTTGCATACTTTCTTCGAACTGGTCCAATGAATGGATTTATGCTTGGGACTCCATATGAGTTTGTTCAAATTCCTCTCAATCCTTATTTGAATATTTTTTTGGAATTTGCTACTTGGGTGGTATATACAGGAGTTGGATAGAGGATGCTTTTAACTAGTGTAACTCTCCCTCCAAATGATAGCAATGAGTTTTCCCAAGAATGAATCCTTTTTGAATTTTGTCAATGTGTGTAGGGAAAATAAATGAAGTGTGTTTCTCTTTACATAGTTGTATGCCAAGATAGAAAAAATGAAATTAGGTCTAATGGAATCCAGTCCTTTCCCTTATACATTTAACTTGTTACTGTGTACTCCTTTCCTACAATAAAATATGATTTGTTAGCATTTGTTAGCACTAATATTCATACCTAATTATGAAGAGAAGTCCTTTATGATATATATATATATATATATATATATATATATATATATATATATATATATATATATATATATATATATATATATATATATATATATAGACTTCTTGCTGCCATTGTAGAATATTAAAAGATCATTTGCAAAAGGCTAGGTGATTTATAAGCATATTCACATCTGTATTGTAGCCAATTCCTTCTTTAGACTCAATCTCCTTATTTAGCTTTCTTGATAGGGTATCTAGTGCTAAAATGAAGAGCAAAGGGGATATGAGATCCCCTTGTTTAACCCTGCTATTAGCTTTGAAGAAACTATTTGATTGTCCATTAAGAAAGATTTTGTAATGGTTTTTGATGAAGAGTCTTTCAATAAGTATGCAAAATTCATTTCAGAATCATTTTTCTTTGAGAAATTTGAAAATGAATTTCCAATGTATGTCATCAAATGCTTTCTTAAGGTCTATTTTCTTGATTACATTACCTCTTCTACAATTTTTGTCAATATTCTTGCTCAATTCTTGGACAAGTAGTATATTATCAGTGATGTTTCCTCACTTCATAAAAGCAACTTGATTGGATGAGATAAGAACAGGAAGTGTGAGCATATGGTTTGCTTATAATTTTTCTTATTTAGCCTTCTAAAGTTGGTTTACAATGATTTTGCTTATGATTTTGTTAATAACAGGTGTTAGGCATATAAGTTTGAATGTATCCCATGTGTGAGCATCTTTTTCATTTTGTATTAGGATTATGGTTGAAGTGGAGAAAAAGTTGTGGATATTTTGGCCTTTGAAAAAGCATTGGATAGCATTGATGACTTTAGATCATACAATATGCCAAGATTTTTTGGAAGAAAAGGGCAGTGAATCCATCAAGTCCTGTAGCCTTGTATCCATCCATGGAGTTGAGTGCTTTCATAATTTCCTTTTCCAAAAGGATTAAAGTCAGTTCTTCATTGTTCACCCATGCACTGTTAAGTTGATAAAACCATTGATCATACAGATGGGATGAATTATTATTATGAGTTTGATTGATCAAGTTTGAGAAGAAATTCACACAGCTTTCCATAATGTCTTCCTGTTTATGAATCCATCTCCCCTCATTGTCTTATATATTAGTCACTCAAATTTCTTCTCTTTTTTGTTTAATGCAAGCATGGAAATATTTTTAATTTCTATCACCTTGTAGGAAGTTGTTGGTAGAGGCTTGTTGTATTAAAAGGCTTTCTTCTCTGTCAATATAATCTTGTAGTTTTGTTTACATTTATTCCAACTTCAATTCAAGTTCCTCATCATGGTTATCTCCTAGTTTCATTGTTATTGATCTAATCTTTAGTTGAATTAATTAAGTGGTGGATATTACCAAAGGATTCCTTATTCCATTTCTTGAAGGCTTGAGAAGTAGCTTTATGTAGGAGCCAAAGTTTAATCCAAGGGTTATTTTCTTCCACTCCTTTCCATGCATTCAGACTTCACTTCTCAAAGTCAGTATCCAATGTCCACATGTTCAAAAATCTAAACTATCGATATGATGATTTGGGCATACATCTGAAATTGACTAATAAGAGGGAGTGGTCAAATGCAATCCTTTCAAGGTTTAGAATGTCTAGCTTACATGAATGAGATAGCCATTCTGAGTTAATTAGGATAAGGTCAAGTCTCACATAAACCTTCCCCCTTCTCCACGTGAAAGGAGAGATAATAAAACCTGCATCAAATAGACTAGCTTCTTCTATAGAATCAATAAACTTTATAATGACTAAGAGATTAGGCTTCCTTCCTCTCATCTTCTTAGTTGGACTAGCAATCATATTAAGATCCCCTCCCACCAACAATGGGCCAATGGTATTGAGATTGACTTTTTTGATATCTTTCGAAAGTTCTTTTCTTAGTTGTCTGGTGCAAGCAACATAGATAAAGGTGTCACAAGAGAAAACATTCAACTCTTGGATGTGGATGTGGATGTATTGGTTGGTATCTAGTAAGATTTGAACCTAAAATCTGTGCTTCTAGAAATGCCAAATTTTATTATTAACATTTGGATATATGAATAATTAAGGAAAACATCTCTAATCTTGGGTAGATCTTTAGTTATCATAAGGGGTTCAAGGATAGCAAAAAATTTAATTTTTTGGTGTCTCACAAGGCTTTTGAGTTTATTAGAGGCATTGGCCATGTCATTGCCTCTAATATTCCAAATCATAATATTCAACATGAGGGGTAAGGCTTACTACTTGAGGGTCATTTGGAAGACCCTTCCCCACTCAAAAAATCATCAATCTTTTGGCTTTTGCTTGTTAATAAGTTATTTATCTAATTCTTCTTTGATTCTATTTCTTATGTTTAAACATCTACTCTTTGTTACTATGTTGAGAATATCTTCATACCTTTCTTCTTCAAGTCTTTCTCCAAATGAATGGATTGAGCCATCCTCTTTCATGGTAACATCTTGGGTAGGGACAAGTTCTAATATACAATTATCCAGGGTATTTAATTGATCTGTCGGCATTTAAGTAGGTCCGGTATGTGGTATATTCTATTAAATCTTTGTAGGATTTTTTCTAGAATTTAGTTCTTGATTTTCTACCACATGGAGGGGTATCTCATTCAAATTGTGTTTAATAGGTATTTGATTGCTGATGCCTTCTTGGATGGTGGGTAGTGTTTATGGATTTTCTATGATTGTTTGATTGACTTCAATATTTTCAACATGTTTTCTTGAGTTGGTGTTGTCTTTTATCCATCTAATCTCCACATGAGAATTTGTTGTAGATTGATCCAAGTGTTTTCTCTAGTACATTTTGTGCAGCTAGTCACCTCTTATCTATTCTAAGTTCCCTTAGCTTTGGATGTGTAATAAGCATTTCTCCAAATAATGACCAAAACATCTACATAAACTACAGTAAAGAGGCTTTTGTTCAATTTCAACTTTTTACCAATACCCTTTTGATTGGGTGCCAATCAATATAGCCTCTACATAACTTACAGTAGTATCCCATTCCATGAGGATTCTAATAGCTGAAGGTCATTAAAGATTGAAAGTAGGTGAGTAAAGTTTCAATGGCCTCCTAAAGATAGCTACCATTGAGTAAAAGATATGTTTATTAAAAAGATGTAGTTTCAATCTAGGGAGCTTAATCCAAAGAGCAATGAGAGGTTCAATATTGTAGTCAAAGGATGGGGGTCCATTTCAAGAATTTGATAGGAATGTTGTCAATGTGGTAGAGCTTTTTGGAGAATAAGCATGCATAATATTCTTCTTTGGATAGTTTTCCCATAATATGTTGACCATCCAATAGTCCCACATTCTAATCCCCAATAAATTTTACATCCTTAAAATGCTTTGTAATAGAATCCATTTTCAAATGTTTGTAGGTAAATTTTCCCATTAAAGTGAACATGAACTGATTAGCTAGACTCTAAGTCTTGAATTTTGATAACAAAAGAGTAAGTTTTCCCTCTTTTCTAGATGCCTTCTTAACAAAACCATTGTTGCTACCTTTTATATACATCATGATAGTAAAGAAAAGAAGGATATTTGAGTCAAATCCCCACCACCCTATGCTCTCTACCACATTAGCATAACATGGGGGATCCATTGCGATAGGAAGTAAAGAAGAAACATATAGAATAGGTCACGATTCAACAGAGATCAATGGAATTGTAACCAAGAAGATAAGACTCACCCGAGCATGCCAGTGTAATTCTTGACCTTAACTCCATTTTCGTTAGCCAATTATGTGAGACCTTAAGTCTTTGTGACTCCTTTTCTAGTGTAAAATAATAGAGATTAAGGAGTGGAAATAATCCATTGAAGGCCCCATTCATATAGACTATTTAGACCAAGAATTAAGTCCATGAGATCGTTGTCAAATAGTCAAAATAATGAGATTTAAATTAAGCTATTAAAGCCCCTTCTACTCATCTTAGCTGTTTAGGTTAAAATCAAGTCTACAATGACTCTTTCCTAATAGCTAACCATATAAGAGTAAATCCCCTAGTGGTATCTTTCCCTAGCTGAAATTTTATGTAGTTAGGATCTGGAGTAAGTATTTATATTGGCATCCTCTACAACTACTATTCTCAGATAGGAGCAAGTACCTTGAAGGCATCTTCTCTAACTACAAAGACCATGTTAGTATTATATTCATCATTGAAGCTTTCTTAATGACACCCCTCTATTTCTTAGAAATTAGTGAATCTTACTTTCTAAGACTAAATCATTCTAAGTTAAAAAAATATTTAGGCATATATTTGCCTATCTTTTACAATCAAAATTAAATAAAAATTTGAAATTAAAATAAAAATTAATTCTGAACTTCAGATTTTTATACCAAATCCAAACTCTTTCAAGCTTATCAAAAGATTATCAAGAAGGTTAATTCCACACAAATTGATCTTATTATCTTTGTTCTTGGCCAAACAAAATCTAAATATTATGTCATGAATAAACTTAAGAAAACTTACATAACCTTGTAAACTTCAAAGCTAAGAAGAAATAAGAGAAATTTAAGAACTTTGCACCTAGAAAATAAACACCAAAGAGAGGATGTTTTTGGCCAAGGGTGGAATCACACCAAACCTTCACTTTTTTAATCAATCTTCAAGCCAAATGAATGTCCAAGGGAAAGAGAAGAATGATGAGGAATGCTTGCACTTGTATCACCAAAACTCTCTAAGAAATGATCTTGCAGGAATTCACCAATGGTAAGCAAGAGAGCAAGAAAGAGTTTTTAACATTTTGGAACCTTATTAAGTTAAAAAAAGGCTCTTAAATAGATGAGGGGGGAATCTAGGGTCGGCAAAAAACTGATCCAATGAGAGGGAAATTGATTTGGCATCAATTTAAATTTCTAAATGAAAGGAGAGGGGATTGGCCAAAAAGATCTTCCAGAAGCTCTTTTACAAATATGTTTAAACCAAATATGGAATATATGCTATGTGATTCATGTCCAAGGAAGGATAACCCATAGAAATCTCGACTAAGGGATTTTAGATATGAAGAAGATAAATAAAATAAATCCATTAAAATCAACTTCAAAGAATTGAGCCAAAGAGGTTTCTTAAAATATGAAATTCTTAAAATAAAGTATAGATTAATTTTAAATCAAAGCTAATTGTTTCATATACTTGAATGTTTAAATAACATATAAATTTAATAAATTTAAAGCAAGGTGGTTGGCCATCGTAAAACTTTCCTAAAATAGATCAAATTGGAAAAAAGAAAGGAATTATTTTGAAAAAAGGGCTAGTTTGGATTTAAATTTAAAATAATTATAATAAATAAATTAGGCTATAAATTATCATAATTAATCATGCTTTGGACGTTCAATATATTCCATAAATGATTTGATTTATTTTGATTTATCAAGTACATTTCATGCATGAAAAAGATTGAATTAAAGAATAATTCAAAAAATAATTTAAATTCAAAAGTTCAAATAAATGAATTTTAAATTATGAAAAATGAAGGAAAATAATATTAAAATGTTTGGAATGAATTTAACACAATTTATTACACGAAATTCATTGAAAAATTTGGTCAAAACAATGTTAAGATGAAAATGATAATAATTGAGAGAAGAAAGAATAATAGGAGAGAGAATAATAGGAAAAAAAAGGAAAATTTTGGGATAATTCATTTTTCATGCACTAAAACTTATGAATGACAATTATGAATGATATGGAAATGATTTAATAAACTTTAAACATAATTTATCTTGCTTGAATACATTTAATGGAACTTATATCATGCATTTAGTTCATACTATCCAAATTGGATAACTTAATGAATAATTGTAATATTAAGATATAGAAAATTATAAATAATTTTAGAATCATGAATCTAAAAATGAATGAATCATTTATTTTAATTTATGGAGCTTTTAATTTACCTTAATATAGTAATTCCCAAAAAAATTCCCACCTAGTTCATGTATAGTAGCTTTACCAATTCGATATAATTGAATAATCAGGAGCTAAATAATTTTTCTTGCACACTTGAATTTAAATTCCCACCCAGTTTTTGTTATTATCAAAATAAATCTCATATGAGATGGGGCTCATGAAGTCAACAATTTCTCTCTTTTTGATGATGACAAACATAGGTTTGTGTTAAATAGTGATGATGGTATAAAGTGACTTTTCATCAACCTATAGAAATATAGTTTGCATTAAATAAAATTTATAGCAAGTAAATAAATAAAATTTTAAGAATTTAAATATTTTTAAGCATAATAAAGCATGAATATAACATGAGTATAACATGAGAAAGCTCCCCTTAAATCTATGCATCATAAAGTGAAAGAAAACCAACATACATTTTCTCCCCCTTTTGACAACATCAAAAAGGTTAAAAAAATTTCCATATTATTTTCCCTTATTTTTCATATTTTAAAATTCATTAAAAAATTCGGCCAAAACAATGTTAAGATGAAAATGATAATAAGAGAGAGAAGAAAAAATTATATGAGAGAGAATAAGAGGAAAAATGAATAATTTTGGGATAATTTAATTTTCATTCACTAAAACTTATGAATGAAAATTATGAATGACATGGAAATGATTTAATAAAGCTTAAACATAATTTATCTTGCTTGAACACACATTTAATGGAGCTTATATCATGCATTTAGTTCATACTATCCAAAAATCAATAACTTAATGAATAATTATAATATTAAGATATAGAAATATATAAATAATTTTAGAATGATGAATCTAATAATTAAATCATTTATTTTAATTTAGTAAGAATTTTATTTGCCTTAATATAATAATTCTTTGAAAAATTCCCACCCAATCCATGTTTATTAGCTTTAGAAATCTCATATAACTAAAGAACCAGGAGGTGAAGAATTTTTCTTGCACACTTGAATTTAAATTGATTTATAGCATTCGAACATGTGTTTATTATCATCCAAATTAATATCATATGATATGGGGCTCATGAAGTCAACTGATTAGCCTAGGTGATGAATGAAAGTTAGCTTTTAAAACTATAGATGGTCTTTATGAGTCTAGCACCTAGGAACCAGCTTCTCTATCAAGATACCTCATAAGGAATCAACTGTAGTGTAACAGTGTTAAAAGTCCAGTGTGTTGGTGTCATACTGCTAATATACTTTCACACTTAAATAGCTAATGATCTCAATTATAACTCTCATAAAACACTTAGTGGCTCTTTGGTTGCCTGAATTTTGGGTGTAAAAGTAAAGTAAGCGGTTCTTTGGTTGCCTAAATTTTGGGTGTAAAATAAAGTAAATGTAGGGTTTTAACTTTTTTTGGTGTTTGGCATGGTGCAAAGTAAAGTTTTCAAGGTAATGTAATGTATTTAGAATACAATACAAAGGTCATTTTGATGTATTTGGAATTCTCGATTTGAATTCCAAATACCAAACATTTAGTGTTAAGGCCTCTCTCGCCCCGCCGCCATGTGCTACACACACCACGCCTTCAGCACCACAGTCACCTTCCATCGCTGCCACCATCACCGTCCGCAGCTCACAACCTCAAGAATACTTTACATTACATTTATTTTATAAAAAAATAAACTCATGTATTTATAGAGTTTTCAACCAAACAACCCTAGAATAATTTAAATACACTGCATTCCTTTTTACACTATATTCCTTTTCCAGGAAACCTAACAACCCCTTAAACAAGACTAAATACATCATCTATTTTATAATGTAACACATCAACACAAATATAAAATACCACAATACATAAAACACAACATTAGTTTCATAGGCTTTGGCTTTTAGATTGGGACCTTATAATAAGTTCTTTTCTTCCTTGATGTGCTACATCAGCTATCTAGTTCACCACTAGCCATCAACCTCCTCCAACAAGTGGAGGAGATTCAACTCATTAATCTAGAGCCTACTTTGGCATTTACACATTTGCTTTAATTGAACTAACCAAATAGGTGATTCATATAATGAGGGAACAATACACCTCCCCAACACTCCAAACTCAATACACACACACTGATAATGCTCTTAAAGCCAATCCTAGCATTCCTTATAGCTTCTCAAGCACCCTACAGTTGGTGACAAAAAGCTTTCCATCATCTTGAACATTTTAAATATTCAACCTAACTGAATCACCTTAAATATCCTAATTAACTCTTCTCACACTTTCCCCACACTTTAGAAGCAAGACTGAATTGAGAACCACTTAATTTAAACACTAGAGATAAGAGTTTGATCAAACTCTAGTGAACTTGAATTGATATTTGGTTTCGGGAGAGAATTGCGAGGAGGTAAAGGAAGATTTCAATAGTAGGACTTTTCCTCTTCAAGCTGAAGCTACCTCAATCAGTTTTACCTTTGGTCTTACATCTGGTAAAGTATATTTCTCAAAATCATAAAAAAGGCTCTTAGGTGTTGGTCTTTTTTGAAGAATTTATGTGATGGTTCAATTAAGCCATAAGAATCCCTAGATTTTCACCTTGTAATCAATTTGTAGTAAATTTCTCCTTAAAATGAGCCTTTATTTGCTTAGATCAAGTGATGAATGATGAACAACATCACAAGTTATCTATCTCGCATAATTAGAATGGACGACCATGAAATTTAAGAATTTTATTCCTTTAATACCACAAGATTAGTCCAACCTTTTCAATCTTTGATCAAAATATTTGGAATGAAATTTCGTGAGCCTCCATTTGAGTTAGCCAATCTTAGTATGCTGCATGTAAAGCACTATGGCTTTAGTGCTGACTATGTAAGTTATTTAATTAGGGGTTTTGAATAAATTTAAATAGCCAGAACTTTAAAAAATCACATCTAATTATGGAAAAATCTAAAAAATGTAAATAAATGCTCATTGGAGAGCTTAAATAGAGGAGAATCTAGAAAAAATAAAACTCTTTAATTTTGTTGAGTGAATAGTGAATAATTAGAATTTGAATATTTTTAATAATGATATAATAAGCTTTAGTTACTTGCCTAATTTGCTAGAAATTATTGGTGAATGTTCTATGTTATGACTTTTGTCTCCCATAATTATTTCAAGACAATTGAATAAGTACATTAGAATATTTCTATTTTTAAGCCTTAATTAGCCATTTTGGCCATTTAATAAATAAATTTGATTTGACAAATTATGAAAAATATCATGAGTGGTTAGATATGTATTAGAGGCCTAATGGTGATAAGAAAAATTTATTAGGACCCTTAATCTTAATTATTTCTTAAAATCTCCATTATGGGGGCTTTGATTAATTAAAAATACATCAATTAATGTAGAGCTTAGAAAATGCATAACTAATTGCATAAATTCTCAAAAATTACAAATGAACTCTCATTATGCTCAGGTAATAGAGAGTTAATCAATAAAATTAAAATCTCTAAATAGTTTTAGAATTTTATGAGTAATTACATAATTAAGATTTTCTTAATTTCTTAATTAACTAAAAAATATTAATCCAAATATCTTGAATTTGTTGTTGTTTACTTTTCATGTTATTTTGCATATTCATGAATTTTCTTCATCTTCATCTTCATGAATTTGGGACTCCAAGCATTACAGGGCCTCTTATGTCAAGGCCTTCAAGCTACTGCTTATACTTAACCCTAGAGTTCTAATCTTAAATCTATTACAAAAATTACATCTTTTTTATGAACATTAAAATCAAATTACACTTGAGATAAGATGAACATACATACACCCCAAGTAATTATATTTCATACATTAAGGGTTCAACACCGGTTACCAAGTATCCTAATAGATTATGCTAAGAAACTTAAGCAGCACCTCAAAGCAAAAGTATTTTTAAATTTTATTATAGTAGTCTCTTAAGCAAAATCCCTTACAAAAAATAATGTTAGCCTAATGTCATCCTGACATCTAGACTATACACATAAACCCTAACATCAAATCCAAATTATTACATCACAAAATAAAACATCAATTTACAATAAAGCACCACCCTAACTTAAACTTAGTATCAAGAACCTAGTATTCTACAGTGCTAGAGCTAGTGTAGGATGACAAAAATAGGCTTTGATATGTAAATTATGGTGTGAAGATGGGTGTTTAATTTTACCATTACAAGGTGACTACAATTTAAATGATTAATAATTTCTTAGAATAAAATTTAGATTTTGCTTTATTTCTTTTGATTTCACTTCATTTTAGAGTTTCAAAGAGTAAGAAGAGGAGTGGAATCCACCTCAAACCCTAACCATAGGTTGAACATAAAGATGGATTTTATAATTTTAATAATATCAATGAAGCATTAAGAATCTTTCTTACTAAGTCCTATGTTTAGATTTTCCTTCAATGTTATTATAAAAATATGAAAGTCATCTCAAGATTATTGGATAAAAACTATTGTTGAGTTAGTTGTATCTTCTTGACTTTGCTTCATAACTTCTTAATATCCATTTAAAAAAATTGTTTATTTAAAGAAATGAGTCGATTTAACATATATATTTATCACTTAGATATTATACACATTAATACATGAATAAATTTATATTTTTTTATTTATTGATATTTAGTTTAGAATTTACACACATATATATATATATATATATATATATATATATATATTGTGTATGTGTGTGTGTGTGTGTATATATATGTGATGCATTTTACTACAAACTTTAAGGTACGTGCCATTAAGAGCTCCTTGGGACTACTTAAAGTCTCGTGTTCTCGGGATGTCCAGACTATATACTTTTTTAGTTATTTCAAGATTTGAAAGTAGTTTAGCCTTAGTATGCATTTTACTACAAACTTTAATGTATGTGCCATTATTAAACTAGAGAAGTGAGATAATCTAAGGCCCCCTTGAGACTACTTAAAGTTTTTTGCTTTTGGGATGTCCGGTATATACCTTTTAAGCATGTAGATCATACATATAAGCATAGATTCATATTTTAGCTATCATAATTAATATTAGTTTACACTAATAAATACATAAATTTATTAGATAAAATACTTTAGGATTTATTAGTGACAATAACATCACTATTAATTCAAGGCATGCAATTAATGGAATCTCTTCCTTCTTTTATTTTTTATTATTTTTATGTGATTGCATGAAATAAATAAAACACATTTATAGGGTGATTGAAGCAAAGCATTTAAACACCATTCTTAAAACCACTAAATTTTAAGGCTATTCATATAAATATAATCATGCTTAAGCCTAATAAAATCATTAAGCATTAGTTATAAATTTTAAGTTATTTAAACTTGATGAGGAGACAAAGAATCTAAGGTTATACCTTAATCTACTTCTATTCATTAAGTGATTTAAAATTTATTTAACTTATTTTTATAGTTTAACTAAGATTAATTATTTATTTTAATCAATTAAGCCCAAAAGAGCCCAAAAGTTCAATTATCTCTTAAATATAAAACCAAAAATTATGATAAATTTACCAAACATAAATGAGCAAGAAATAAACATGTTTTAAAAGTTCTAATGCAATTAGGCTTATATTTAAAGGCTAATTGAAGAAATATGAAAAACTCGAAATGATCGATTACACTCAAAATGTCCCAAACCAATTGAGGATTTTGATTTTATTGAAATCATTTTTACTAACTTAACATAAAGAGGGATTGATCACAATTTTTAGGGATCTAGGCTATTTATTATGAATTTTTTAAATCCTATGATAATTAATGATTTAATAAATTAATTAAAGTCCCTTAATGGTGATGTTAAGAAATAATTAGAACTAGTGGTCATACTTAATTTCTTTAGTCACCATTAACTTTTCTAAAACATATTTAACATCTGATTATAATTTTAAAATTTTTTCTAATTATATAAATTTATTATATGCACAAAATGACCCTTTAGGGTTTGAAATTTGAATTTCCCAAATTACTCAATCAATTAACTGACTCAAACGTGGCAAACATGGTTTCATCAAAACTGTTCAATAAATCACAGATTGAATTGCTAGAATTAATCTTGCAATTTAATTAAGAAAAATATGAAAAATTAATGTGATTAGTCATAACTGTCCATTCTAATCATGCATAACTGATGATTGATGATCTATCATCCACCATCAGTGAGAGACAAAAACTATTCATCTTTCACAGCTTGATTCATGCTCATTCAAGCTCATTTCACAATGAATTCAATTTGAAAATGATTAAGGGATGATTCTAAGGGAATCCTACAATTTGATTTGCACCAAACAATACTTCACTTCATATAAGATCAACACCTAATATTCAAGCCTACGGTTTGGAGAAAATTTCCTCACTAGAGCTAAAGGTTAGTAACCCAAGGAGGAAGCTACATCTAATAGACATGAAGCTCTATTGAAGAAGTTGTGCATTGCATCCTCATCGATTGTTGTTAGATCAAATGCCTCCATGAGCCTTGTTGGAATTGGTCTAGAACTGCCTTCCCATGTTCAAATCAAATGCTTTTCATTTGATTCATTTCACCTTATTGTAGTTAGAGGTAGTTATGGGAAGAGTTAATTTAGATTCGATGGAGTTAGGTGTGAGAGGAATTTGGGTTAAAGGAGGAGCTGGTCACATCAGTGGTTGAATGCTTAAGGAGCTCTAGGAACTTAGGGAACTAACTCTTAGGTTATGAGGAGTGTGTGCGTTGAGTTTGAATTAAGGAGGAGGTGTATACCCTCTTCCCCAAGTGAACTAATCAAAAAGGTTGGTTTAGACCTTCTCTTCTAGTAGGGTAGCAAGGGTGCCGGAAAATAGCATGGGACTAATGTGCAGGACATCTCCTAATGGCTAGAGGAATTTGGTGGCCTAGTATGAAGTGGATAGGGCATGGGAGATGAACCAAGATTTGTCCATGGTGAGAGGGACCTCACCTTGGTCAATAGCTGAGCCCAACATAGCATGGGTGAGCTCACAGCATGTTAAGATGGTTTATCAAGCCAAAGGGTGGGATTAGACTATTTTGTAATGGGATTTTATCTCATTTAGAGTTCTTAGTTTACTTGGTTTGGGTTGAACCGAGTGCACCTTGGGTTGGGTTCACTAGGGCTAGTCAAGGGGGGTCTATCGACGAGTCTTGCCAAGTTTATTTAGGTTTGGCTCAATTGGATCCATATAGGTCAATTTATGTCTATATGACGGGGCTATTAGATTAGGCTCAAATGATAGTTTATAGCTTAATAGTGCAATTAAATTTGAAGTTGGATAATATGGGCTTATAAGGGCTAAGTTGTCCAATTTAGTTAAATTGGAAAATTTGGGTTAAATGATAGGTTGAGTCATATTTGATTGATCATTTGAAGATGATTGAAGGCATTGATTTGAATTGATTTGACTTAAACTGAGTTTTGATTCAATTTGACCCTTTAGGTAAAATTGGGCTAAATTTATCAATTCGGTTGGCTTGGTCAAATTAGCTTCAATTGATGACTTAAAACTATTCATTAATCAATTTGATAGTGATTCTAGGTGTTGGCTCAATCAAAATAGGTTTGAATAAAGTTTTGGTTCAATTTAGCCCTTTAGGTCAATTTGGGTGAACTTGGGTAAAGCGGCCAAATTGGTTCAATTGGATTCAATTATTTGCAATTAGGTGAATGATCATGATCAATAATCATTTTAGAGATGATTAGATTGATTGATTTGATCCAATTTGTTTAGAATTAAGATTTGACTCAATTTAAGCTTTTAGGTCAAATTAGGTCAAGTGAGCTAATTGGGTAATTAGATTGTAATTGGTCTTTAATCAAGTTTAATTATGGTTTAGGAGAGTTTATCTAGGTTCAATTTCAAATGGGTTTGGTCAATTTTGTGTTTAGCCCCTTTAAACCCAAATGGGTCATATTGGGTCAAGTTAATCATTTGATAAAATTAAGCCTAATTGGATTGAATTAGGCTTGAATTGGAGTCTTTAAGTTTCAAATAGTTATTTATTAGAAGCCAATTTGTTTTGGTTTTTTGTCCATGACATAGTGACCTAAATGAATTAAGTAATCCAATTGGGCTTAATGGGGTTTATTTGCTCACTAGACTAAGGCATTTGGTTTTTGGTAACTTAATTTGGTTATATTTGATGTTAAAGTTGACTTGGTCTCAATTTGGTTTAAGTGTTAGAGTTGATTAGTAGGTCCCACTTAACATAACTCAAGGTTTAACCCTATGGTTAAATCCAATGATTCTTCTAGGCTTATGATTGATGTTCACCTAGCCATTAAAAGTGTCTTAGTTCTATAAGAAGCTAAGTGCCTAGATCGAATCCTAAATTTAATGGAGTGATTGTCAATCTCACCAAAGCTAAGGTCAACAGCCTCATGCATCACTTTTTAAATTGCTTCATAATGAGGTCCAAGTGTCATTCCTCGTTAAATCCACACTTATCATACATGTAGTTAAACATAAAGTTAGCACTGGAGATGAAAAGAGAAGACCTGATCAACTCAATCTAGCATCAAAGTGAGGTTAACTCGGCCTTTATGATCACCAAACACCTCCATGGGCTTCTACACCTCCCACAGCACACCTAGCTCTTGCTTGATGAGTTTAAGTCCTCCTCAAAAAGAGATATCCTCCTATAATGTGATAAGCATGGATGGGTCAATGAGCACATATAGTTCCCTCTCGTCATTTCATCTAGATAAGAGTACACATTCCTCTTAGACTTACTAGTGTTTAAATGATTGGAGGGAAGGAAACTTACCAACATCTCCTAGATGTCAGTTGAATTGAACTTAGTTATCCTGGAAGATGATATGGTCAGTGCCACAGTTTCCATTCCCAAGCCCTCTCCCAAGGAAACATTCAACCCTACTAAATTAGCACTCATCAAGGCCGGAGACACCTCCGAATGATAAGAAACTAATTCATCAAATATGAATAATGGGATTTTCATGATGAAATTAGCTAAAGGGGTGATCATTAGAAAAGGAAGGCATCGATCAACCAAATGGAGTTCATTGTCACTCGATGATGATGGCATATCACCCAAGGTAACATTAAGCATTATTTAAGGGCTACTTGGAGTATTTATTAAGATGATCTAGGGAACTGATGAGTGCTCATCTTCAAATTCTGCTACTGCTTACACACTCATCATTCTAAGTTGAAATAATAATAAAAAATCTCAAAAGTAAAATTGATGTAAACTCAGTAACTAAATAAGAAAGAGTCCAACTTCGATAAGACACTCCTCCACCATCTTTTTAGAGAGGTGGTTCTCACTGGCCTACTTACCTGCTTACCTTTCTATGTTGAATAAGGGGACATCATCTTCCTCTTCTTGAATACTTGTTGCTATCTCAGCGGGCTAAATAAAGTGCTCCATCACAAAAGTTACACTATTCACCATGACGTTATTACTCATCTCCACTCACAAGCCTTGACACCACTCTTGGTTGTAGTAGCAATGGTTTCTTGGGTGGGGTAGTACTCGTACTAAAAAAAAATAATCTCAACATCCATTAGTGTCTTAGTTTCTTTTATCTTCTTTTGAAGAGTTGCCTAGAGTTTAGAAGAATCGATGAGGTCTTTAAGCATCCATGGCGTAGATGTATCCTCTTTCAAGTTAAGACTCCATAACAAAAGAAATATCAATCTGATGACCATAATATATATACAAAGTATGAGGGAGAAATAAAGGTTCCTTTGATAGGTTGAAAGCCGAGATATGCCAAAGATGGGATCAAGTCAAAAGTGATGTCATAATTAACAATAAAATTAGTTTTTTTAAATTTTATTAAATGTTTAAAGCTAATTATTTTGCTATTCCTTTTACAAGTTTCCTCTACAAGGAGCAAAAGAATTGGTGAGCTAAATGTACACAAAAATGTGCGAGTAGATCAAGCTAGCTTTTATAGTAAGCCATCTTCAAAACTTGACTAAATCCAAGAAATTTAGCTACTTAATAACTAAAACTAACTACATAAATGTTGAGTGAAAGAAAAAGGTCCAAGAAATAAAGTATTGGCATTAACTACATTAATTATGACTTGGCTATGGTAGATGAGTAATCGAGGAAGGCTAATCAGCTTGAATGACCAAAGTTTAGCAATCCAACTTTGACATGGGAATGCACTATATAAGAGTAGTCATATGTTTGAATGAATAAAAGCTGCTCATTCCAATGACCCTTCAAGCTCACCACTCAAACCTTGCCTCATGTCGAGGTGAGTTTTCTCTCTTGACTTGCCTATATATACTTATTAGATAATTTTCTCTTTTTCCTCTTTGTCTTTCTTTGTGGTTTAGGAAGCCTTTCTTACTTTGTACCGTTATCTTTGCTGAATAATAAAATTTGCGATATTTCTTGTACTTTTTAAATTATTTGTTACTCTATTTATTGTAACCATGTTTCTTAGATATCTAAAAAAGTTCAATCTTAATTCACAAATAGACTTGAATTCAACATGTACATATCAAAAATAAACTCAAGAGATAACATATAAAAAGGTTTAGCATGTTGATTCAAGCATGTTTAACCTCATTGGTCCCTTTATATGTGAGAATATTTTACCTATTTTTTTACCAATTTTGCAATTAAAAATATGGATGTAATCTTCAAACTTTAAAGCACATAAGAATGAGTTTAAATATATTGAATTCAATTAAGCTAATTCTTTTCTCTTATTGACCATGAATTGAAGGAATTTAAAATCATTTGCCATTGACAACATCATGCAGAGGTGAATATCTGACTTCAATTGTATTTGACATTTAAAAATCAATCGATTGAATAAAAGTATACTTGTGAATCTTATAAAATCAAAAGAGAGATCATTGAAAAGAGGTGGTTGGGCAATAGAGTACCTTATTAAAGTATTTTTATTCCTTAGATGTGCTTTTGATGGATTTTCTTATGGTTGTTAGACCATAAATCAAGCAACTTTTTCTAATGCCACTTGTATAAGTTAGTACATACACCCATGAAGAGGGTAGGGGTGGGGGAGTGAATTAGTGTGCCTCTAAAAATTACCTTAAAATAATGATGGAACCAAATCTATAAAGTTTATTGAGAGAGACTTAAAAGAATAAAAGTTGCATCATAATAATAACAAAAAAAGAGGTCATAAGTCCAACTGACGTACATCTACTCTCCATATATTCTTCAAAAATCCACTAACTTTAATTTGGCGCAACAAGCCAAACATACAATTCTAGTCATTGTGTAATGGAGAATCCCAACACCCACTCCACTTCTTCTTGAAGGCAAGAAGGATGCCACTACCTTTATAAGGTATACTGAAAATATACTCTGAAATAGAATGCTTACTCAAGTTATCAAATGAACAAACTCTCAAGTTAAAGCACAAAACATGAAAATAAAGAAGATGAAAAACAAACAACCAGAAGCAAAGTGCAACCTTACCAATAAAATCCCTTTAAGAAAAAAGATGTAAGAGAACTCTCTATTTTTTTTTCTTAAGCAAAACACTCTTAATCCTCCCTTAAATTATCTCACATTCAGGATGTTTAAGTTACACCCCTTAGTGGAGTATTTATAAAGATGATGTTGAATATAAAAAATAAAAAATAATTTTACAAAAATTAGACTAATCATACTACATGACCAATTCATTTTTTTATAATCAAAGACTCTAAATGATACGATCATCCAATCAGCCATCATTATTCGTACTATAAGACTAATGTTCATACTATATGAATACTATAAACCAAAAAATCTAGATCCCTATTTATTCATCCTACAAAATCACATCATATAGTACAAACATAACAAGAAAAATTCTCAAAATTTGAATCCCTTTAGTTTTGGATTAAAATCATAAAATTACCAAAGAAAATCAAAATATACGATTAATCAAATTAGGTATAATTTATAATTAATTGATATAATCTTAGGAGCTAAAAATTAATAAAAATATATAATCATATAGTATAATAAAGATCATCATTGTGATTAGTTCAAGTTTGATAATTTTAAGAGTTAATAGACTTTATTATGTTGGCCTAAAAAATTTACAAAAATGGTCAATAATATAAGTTGATTTAGATCACATAGTACAATTTCCTTAGAAATTTTTATTTTAAAATTTACCTAATATTCCCTCAAAGTCTGTATGTGTTTAGTTAAGTTTCATCATTCTCATGCCAAATACATGAAGACAAAAAAAAAACTATACATGACAACACAATTTTGAACTTGGCTTGAGTCTTCTAGCATCAACAATTCCTTATTTATAGTTTCCATGAGCTATTTCTTGATCAAACTTCTAAAAATTAATCATTGTTCATGCTCTCTCAGCGAAGAGCAACTTTCATGAGGAGAATGAAGGATATTTATAAGTAAGATAATGATTTTAATTAGTTTCAAAAAATATATTATTCTAACATTATTATAGTATATATATATATATATATATATATATATATATATATATATATATATATATATATATATATTCAACTGTCTAAAAAATAGCTAGTCACATCGGCAAGTCAAAAACAACCCTAAAGACCTCTTAATATATTCATAATACATTATTATTAAAACTATTAATGTTTAAAAAATTATAATAAATTTAATTTTAATCAAAGTAGGTCATTTAACTTTTCCAATTAAAGGATAAAAAAATCTAAGGAATCTATTATAGTCAAAATCAGATCAAAATTCATTGATTATAAGATGAATTTTGTTGAAATAATAATTTATATGCATTTTTATCAATATAAAATAAGCTAGATATAATTACACATATGTTAGTTAGTTATCATTAAAATTTTTAAGTTAAATTAATTTTAAATTATATTCGATAAACTTTCATATATATATATATATATATATATATATATATATATAATCAATATTTAATAAATTAATAAAATATGTATGAAGCATATAAGATTTTTTTATATTTATGAAATTGAATGTTAATTAGTGTATGATGACAATTTTATAAAATTTAAGCTCATTATCAATAATTAATAATATAACAAATGAATTAAATTTATGTTTTGAATTGTGAGTAAATCAAATCATGCTAAAGAACTCTTATGGACCTCTAGGATGCTTCAAAATCCCTATAACCTAAAGTATTGTATCTTGGGCTTCAAATTCTCCATCTTGATTTATCTTGGATATGATGGCTTCTTCTTGATTTATCAACTAATGACACTAGTGTTGGATAAGATTGTTACTTTTGAACAACTTGAGCAACACAACTACCAGTAGCTGTCTATTTAGCCACAATAATGGATGAAGCCATTAATTTATTTTTTTTCTAGAGGACCAAGACATAGGAGATGATCCTAAAAACTAGCATGTGTCTAATGTGCTTTTCATATCTACTTAACATCTATCAAATTTAGTGTTAGATCTAAACTATATGATAATGTTACCGTAGATTTGACCAAGATGTGCCTTCATATACCAAAATAGGTGCTTTATTTGGTTGGCCTAAAAATAAGAACACAAGCAAATAATAAATATAATATAAGGTTTACTAACAACAAGATATAAAAGTGAACCTATCATACTCTATAAATTTTTTAATCAACTAACTTTCATGATACATCTAATTCTAATTTTTTTGATGGGCTCATTGGACTTCTACTAGCTTTAAATCTCTTAATGTCCAATCTTTCAAGCAATTCATTTGTGTACTTGGTTTGACAAATAAAGAAGTTTTCTTCTTATTGCTTCAGTTGAATACTAGAGAAAAAAATTAAGTTCTCACATCAAACTCATTTCAAACTCTTAGACATCAAAGATGAGAACTTATAACACAAAGATTTAAATGTACTTCCAAATAATACACCATTTACATACACTTTTACCATAATTAAGTCATCATCTATACTCTTAATAAATAAAGTGGAATCTATTATACTCTTTTTAAATCTATGAACTATCAAAAAATTACATAACCGATCATACCAAGCACAAGAAGCTTGTTTCGAATTATATGAAGCTTTTTTTTAATTTATACACATGATTGAGATAATCAAGGCTCTAAAATCTAGAAGGCTGATAAACACATTCAAGAATGCACTCTTGATGTCCATCTAAATGTGTCTGTATAGCAAGCATAAGGAAGGAACAACTTAATGGCCTTTAGTGTTACTATAGGTCCTAAAGAAAAGATAATTTGGAAGAACTTTAGCTTTGTTTTATTTCTATTATTTTTGTGTATCATGTGTGTGAATCTTATGTTTTATATGTTTTGAATGGTAATTTATTTTCATTTTAATGTGAGAAATTTAAATAAATCTAACTATCATAAAATAATTATATATTAACTAGTTATAATTATTACTTAAAGGAGAAGGCTAGTAGCTTTGTGGTTATGGAGGGAGGAGTTACTCCATCTGAATTGGCTACCCTCTCTTTCCTACCACGTTCCATCAAATGTAATTTAAATTATTTTAAGTCATATAAAACCTTTGTTTATGCTATTAATAAGCTTTTAGTTTTGTTTCAATCAAATTTTGGATGATAATTCTCCATGGTGTTGGGGCTTGGTGATCACCAACCTAGTCAGAGAATGATCTTAACACCAGGGCTACTTGTTTGAATAGTCTTATTTTATGCTCTACTCTTTTCTATTGAAATTATTTAGTGTCGTGTTTCTATTAAACTCCACCATCTAATATAAATAGTCTTTATAAAAAAAATTTCACTAAAAGCAATTGTTTTGAGTATTATTGTAGCCAACTAAATCTAGCATTGAAAAAAAAACTATTATGGATATTATTGTCATTTGGCGTACCTAAACCCCATTAATGTATTTAATGTTTTTATAATTGTAGAAAACACTATTGTTTTTTTTCTTGAATCCAAGTGTTAATTGGTGTTTAATCACATTTTACTTAAGTTTTAACAACCCTAAGTGTCATTCTAACAAGGGATGTTGAATTCACTTCTAGTAAGGTTAACACACACTCCTTTTAGTTTTTTTGGATCTTATCTTAGCAAAAAGATTCCCTCCCATAGAGTCTTCAGACACTCTTAGTGACTAATAGGATATCAAATCCAAAGCTAAAAAAGACTAAATCCTGAGGTTAGGCACAATAGGTTAGTCTCCCCACCTAGCCTCTTATGATAGGCACCTAAATCTAAAATCAAATTAGGCCAAATAAATTCTATTACTAAATATAGCCTAATTAATTCCAATTAGGCTAATTAAACTACTTAACCCTAAGCCCATTTGGTCCATTTAGTCCACCTTAAAACTAAAAATAAATAGTCAAGTCCCAATCAACTCCAAAGCTTTTAAAGCACTGACCTCACTTAAATGAAGTCTAATTAAAGCCCAATTAGGTTAATTGTCTTACATAGCCTAATTTTACTCAATTAAGCTAAAATGTGGTGGGTCAAATCAAAATTAAACTCAAATTAATTAAAATTTTATTAGGCACAATGCCTCATAAACTTTAATCAAACACACTTGAAGCCTAATTAGTAATTAATTTAGTTAATTAGCTCACTTACCCATGTTAAACCAATTGAACCATATTGAACCCAAATAGAATTACTAATTTAAATCAAATTACATCAATTTAAAGCCTTTGAATCATTCCATAAACTATATTGAACATAACTCATGCACAATTAAGGTCTAATTCAGTCGAGTAGGTCATTTGACTGAAGCTAACTGAAGTAGATCACATTAAACCAAATTAAAATTAAACCTAAATTGAACTAAACTAATTATCCTAAAATATTTAATGTGGTGTAGATTTTTAGTGCATAAATTCCATTGAATGACACCTCTAGTGAGGTAATTTCTAGCAAACATAGAAAATCCCTTGGATCCTCATATTTTAAGAAATGAAATAACTCCATTTTAGGATCCAACCATAGAAACCCCATAAGAATTAAATCAATCCAAATTCATTAAAATGAGTGGTTTGATGTGGTTCCATGATGGAGATGTGATTCCCTCCCTTTAAGGCTACAATTATGATTTAAGCCATTTGATTATTGATTGAACAACTCAGATCAAAGCAGTATGTTCTATAATTCACACATGATCCAACCCATAGATCATAAGAATTAGAGAACACAACCATAAAGTGTCTGTCGAGTCAAGCTCAATGTAGATAAGTAGGTATAAAAAATTTTAAAATATCAAAACATCTAAAAGTGTAGAAAATAAAATACACATCCAAAATTATGATTGGCCCTTCTCTTGAAACACCTTTCTGAGAGAAATCTAAAAAATCTATAGCCCAAAAAACTTTGTTTGATAATTTAAGATTAATTATGATTTAATTAAAATTTATTTTTAAAATAAATCACAAAATTCATGTTCAAATAAAGTGAAATTTTTTGAGAATATTCCTTTGGATGTTATATTCCTCAAGAAACAATTTCATAGAATTTAAATACCAAGATTTTAAGTTATTAGATTTCTTACCCTTATGATCAAATTCATCCAATATTAAGTATAAAATTATAAATTTATGAAAATTCATATTAATGCCTAAACACACTACTTTAGCACAATACTTGGCCCTCTAATATTGATTTAGTCATAAATTACACAACCTAGAGTAAGTTAATAATTAATTTAGAGCTCATGAAATCATAATCTAATTGTTTTTTGAGAAATCAATTTAAATAAATAATTTGTGTTTTGAGTAATTTACTTTGAAAATCTTAATCTAAAAAAAAATTTGAAATTATATGTTGTTTTGAATTATCTAATTTATTAAAGTTAATGTGAAAGTGTCTTATTTAATTAAATTTAAAGTTATCAAAATTTTTAAACTTCCTCCTTAATGGTCTAGTCAATTAGTGTACAAAGAAGATCATAACAAAATTCCAAAAATATCTGGTAATTATTAGTCACGTTAATCACTTTAATTGGCATTAATTAAACTCATTAAATAATTAATTAATTTATAGCATATAAATTTCATAAATAATTCAAAATTTAATCCAAATGACTTGCAAATTTCATAGATTATCTTAGAGGCTAGTAAGAACTTTTAGGAATATTTGAATAAAATTTTGAATTAATATAATATATAATTTAAATTTATAAGTAAAATATTTATTTAAATAACATTTAAAATTTATAAATTTATAAATGTTATGAAACTAGTTTTATAAACCATCCAAGGTGCCCAACATACTATTTCAAGCCAAAGAAAGTGTTTTGTAGCATTTATTAAATAATTTTAATAATATCTATATTTTCTTTAAGAAAAATTAAATTAAAATACAATAATTTTAAAATTTCCTAAGACCTTATGGAGTATACTTTGTCCCTATCAACCTTAGAAGATAATTTCATGATGTTTGGGGTTGATTAGGATATTCAAAGTTAATTTCAAATGAATACCCATTTATTTTAATACAAAAGTTACATTAATTATCATTTTGCTTAGAAAATTTTTAATAAATAAAGTAAAATAATAAATCACCCAAATTTCTCATAAGTTCACATCAATAAAAAGGACTTTTCTAGACATTGTGTGATGTCAAGTATAAATGTGTGAAACATAGCTATTTGTTGCATCATTATTTCTATTAACCTCTATTTTACAAGGTTTAAGATTTTTTTTTAGAATTTCAAATATAATTTGTTACTAAAACTAGGTTCAAGTCATGAGTTTTATGATGAATAATGGCATCATTCATGTGATGAGGAGTTCCACTATACACCTGAGAGGCCATGTGATGCCAAGATTACTTATACGATAGAGTGAAGAAGAATACATGAAGACCTCAGAAGTTATTTTCATTCTTGGATCTAAGTCAAGCTACATAAGGGTAGAGCTTGGTTGTCCACTTTTTACTTTTTCTTTCAGGGTGTATAGTGGAACTCAACCACATTGACCTTTATTATATTAATATAATTATTTGGTATGATGTTCATCTTGTACTATGCATTAAAATCATATGCTTTTCCTAAGTTACTTTCTATGATGATGTTGTGATTGTATGTAAGCCTGAATGTTGTTAAACACTTAAGAAACTAATTTTTTTACTTAATTAAAATTAACTAGCTGATAACTTAAATTAAATAGTTCAGTATCAATCCCATTTAAAATGTATAGGCATTAATCATGAAATGAACTTGAAAATCTAGTTTGGGGAACTATAATGCATATTATTCTTACTTCTATGTATGTGCCCTTTTTCTATTACACATAAGGGGCATTTTCCTAGTGAGGATGGCCCCTTCTTAGGGAGGTTTACTCTACATTTTTAATTTATCTCATAATTATTTATCTACATATCCAAGCCTACTAAAGAAATCAAGTGTCTAAAAATACATAAAAGTTTGTAACTTATCGCATTAGATAGATGCCTTTCATATTAATCATGATCTTAGAATTAAAGAGTAAATTAGGTTCTTCAATTCTTTTCTTAATCAATAATAACCCAACTATGTGACATTTCATATGATTGGTCATATGATTTTAGAAGATAGGAGGTGTTAGCTTGTATCCCACTTAGGTAGGTTATAAGTCCAAAAAAGTTAAAATAGGTTTATACACCTAAGAAGGGGTGAACCATTAAATCTTAGTTTTCTTATTATACTAGACTAAGCTTTTGATTAATGTCCGAAGCACCTTTAGTCATAGGGTATAAAGCATCTTGTTTCTCTCTTGCTAAGAGATTTAGTCTTTGTCTCTTAAGGTTTCAATAGTCTTGTGTTATTGAAATATAAGTCCTAACATTTTAATGAAATATCAACTCAAAATAAAATATAAATCTCACTTTAAGAAATATAAAACTCAATCATAAAATAAGTTGAACTACCTATTGAGCTTCTTAATGTCAAAGAAATTCATACATTTTACTTTTTGGAATCTAAAAAGAATTGTTCTCTTTTGGGCTCTCCCATTTTGACTTCCATATTTAACATCCTTGACTTATACTATAAACTCTATAATCATAATAGCTTGGTGCTTTAATGAAGAGTTTCATTAAATAACCATATCTTATAAGATGTAATTAACTATAGAGGCTTGCCACTATAGGGAATTTAGGACCTAGGTTAAAATAAATCTTGTCTTGTTTTCATCCATATAAGGCTGGGGGAACAATGTATACATAGACCTAGTAGCCTTAAAAGGCTTTATTAAATGATTGAATCCATCATAAGGTAATATTTCTATCCTTAAAGATAATAGATTATCTATGGATGTCATGTTCATTCACTTAAATATGAACCACAAAGATCTTTGTGGTGTTCTCGCATTTTAGTCATCACATGGGACTTTAATAAGACTATCTTTAATTAGTGGTAGATACATGAGATTGATATGTTGAATGCAAATAGGGAGCTATGACAATCTATATGTTATAAGAACCCTCTCACTTCTCAAGATTCTAGAGCAACATCCTTAGACACTTTGACCTTCCCCTTGTCTTAGCTCACCCTCTTAACTAGGACTCTAAAAATAGTGGATATAGTTATACTACTTACTACCTCTTCTTTTATGCTGGTGTTAGTGCCTCAATTTTAGACACTTATGTGGACTTAACACTTGCATTCATCTCTTCGATGATATGCTCTATCACAGGTGTTGTAACTGAAATCTACACCTCCTTAATTAGCTCCTTACCCATGATGACCATCCAGGTGCGCTACCAAAGAATGTGGATTGATAGGATAAGTGGTTGAGATAGCATTGCATGTAAGAAAAGTAATAATAAGTAATAAGAGATTTTTATAAGATAATTAAGAGGAAAAGATAATGCTTTATGATATATTAGCTCATCAATTCTATCTCCCTTTAAAAATATGTCATTTAGTATTTCCTTTAACTTCTTGAGGGACCAATCTTTTGTAGAAGTCAGCTTAGGAAGGACTATCTTCTCCTTATCAAATGGATGGGTTTGGTTGGTACAAGCAAGCTTTTTGAACTCTTAATGAAAAAGAATTTAACCCTCAAATTCATCAACTTGTTTTCAAGCTTGAACATTATTATCTATACCACCAAGAATATCCTCTCTATAGAGTTAGGTAGAGGCCAAGTTGGCACGACATCATAGAAATTTAAATTT